>CABFOP010100436.1:0-11265 GCA_900683385.1 Anoplogaster cornuta | reverse complement strand
TGCGTTACATACAGTAAATTTGTCAATTATCTGCGGGATCTGGAATCTGCAGGATTATCTTGGCGGATAGAAAAAAATCATCAAACGTGCCTTTTCAAGCACGCTTGTGCAACAACCTCTGACATCTCGTGTGATCTTGGCTAGAGACAGTTCGTGCAGGAGATAGGACAGAAATGGCAGAGCAGTCTACAACGTTTGAGGGGTGGAGATATGCACATTAAGAAGAGAAGAAGAAGATCACTTTATTAATCCACATTTTGTCACACACACAGCATGCAGGAGGTGGAGACCACCAAACACACACACGCATGCAGGGAGGGTGGCCTGCGGAAATTCAGTCTCTGCATTTAACCCATCCTGTTAACTTCACTGCCCCTCCAGGGGCAGCCAGGAGCAGTGGGCAGCCCACTACGGTGCCCGGGGGACCAACAACTCCAGATCTGGCGTCCACATCCTGGTCAGGGACAGGACAGGAGAAGCGATCTTCACATGTTTTTAATTGGGGGTCTTATCATGGAAGGAGAACCCGCGGAGCACGGGGAGAACACGCAAACTCCACATACATTACTTCGAATTTGTTGCGCGAAAGGACAAGAATGTGACGGTAAAGTGCAAACTGTGCCCAGGCCAGAAATAACCATCCACTGCCATTTTCTGTGAAGTCTCTTTAGGCTGGTTTTCACCAACTTTGCTGTCGGCCTTGTGGTATAAAAGACAATAAAAGAAAGATCTTGTGTATGTCCTCCTTAGTAGGAGGGATTTGTGCTGATATGTGGGCATATGTAAGGTTTAACGTTATATTGTTAACTGGCAATTACGTGACAATGCATCTCAGGCAAAAGTAATGTAACAATTAGTGTAACAAATTACTTTCTACAGGGAAAGTAAAGTAATGCATTACTTTTTTTTAAAGTAACAAGTAATGTGTAATACATTACTTGTATTACACACTGGCCACTTGCGCGCCAGTGACGAGGCGTCAGCTATAGCCAGGTTGAAAGCTGCTGTAAGTTTTGCTGTAGGACTGTTAATATGTCACTTATTAAGTTTTAATATTTTTTCAGGTGAGAAAGTAACCATGTAGATTCCCAATATGTGGTCAGTTTATCCAAATAACACCGGGATTGCAGCCTGTAAAAGCTGTATTTTATTTGGATCAAACAGTCATAACGTGCAAATACTCAATAAAAAATTTTGTCCATGGTAATAGCAAAGGTATGTCTTTGTGAAACTTCAATATTTCTTGTCATCGAATAATCAGAATTGTGACCAGCCGTGCATATTCCCCAAGCATATCTGCTCATTCAATCTTATAATGTTTACATTTCTCCCAAGCTTGACATGGCACTTAACATCTCCCTTTCCTCTAATAAAAGGTAAAACAACAGAAAATAAAATCACAATTTCTGGTATGTGATTGCACACAGTTGGTATCAACCATTGATGTATTAAATGAACATTCAGTCCAATGAAAGTTGCTCCTGCAGCTGGCACGGTTGCTAGGTGACAGGAGTGGCGCTTCGCGACGCAAGGGGGAGAGCGTTAACGGCTGGTTACGCAAATAGTAAATCCTCTGTAGGCTAGACTGTCTTGTTTAACAATGCCATGGATCCGGCTTCGCGGCGCAGGCCGGCTGCAACCTCCCTGGGCTGTGAAGGATGTGGCCTAGGTAGGATGCAGCCCCTGAATTGGGATACAGCCACAGTTGAGCTCAGCTCAACCAGCTGGGGTTGCTGTGGTGTGTGGAGTGAGTTTAGGGGGGTGAGTGTAACCAAGTTGAATTGGTTAAACTCACTCCTCATTATAAATACTGCCATTCGATGGCGCAGGTTGCAAACATATAATTATTGACAAACATATAACATTTAGAGAGTTTTAGAGAGAGAGTTACAATACAGTGCAGAAAGATTTCAAAGCTTTTTTCTGCTGACTAAATCTATCACTCTGTATCACATGTTGATATTTGCTCTGTGATCTCCCAATGTAACATCCGATAATGAATTATTGCCGACAAAGATGTTATTGATTTCAGGAAGAAGATGACCAAATTTTTACTAACAGTCCCAAATAGTGTACATCAAGCTTGTTGCAGCTTCAAGCTGTTAAATCTTCAACACATGATTTTCTTAAGGAAGCAACATTTTTAAACCATTTCACTTGTTTATCATTTCACAGGCAGATCTTCTGATGACCTAATGGAACTGAATTTGGGAGCAGTCCTGTTGTGTGTCCTAGTGCTGGACTGTGGCCTGGCTGGAGGCAGTATCCTGTACCGGGTCCAGGAGGAGCAGCCTCCCAACACCCTTATAGGTAGCCTGGCAGCAGACCAGGGACTTCCAGACTCTGGTCATCTTTACAAGCTGGAGGTGGGTGCCCCTTACCTTCGTGTCGATGGGAAGACAGGAGACATCTTCACCACAGAGATCCCCATAGACAGAGAGACCCTGAGGGACTGTCGATCCCTGGTTAAGGGTAAGCCCTGCTACCTGGAATTTGAAGTGTCAGTTACAGACTTGATTCAAAACCAGAGCCCCCGACTCATCGAGGGACGCATTGAGGTACAGGATATCAATGACAACACACCACAATTTCCATCTTCTGTGCTCTCCATCTCCGTCCCCGAGAACACACACATGGGGGCACTATTTCCCATACCCCTAGCTACTGACAGGGACTCAGAGAGGAATGGGGTGGCTGACTATGCCCTGACAGCAGGGCCAGATGCAGCAACCTTGTTTGGCCTGCAAGTGGCTGAGGACAGGGGGGAGAAGCTCCCCCAGCTCATTGTCCTGGGTAGCCTAGATCGTGAGTTAAAGGATTCCTATGACCTGACCATCAAGGCAGTGGATGGAGGAAACCCACAGCGCTACAGCAGTGCTTTGCTGAGAGTGGTAGTAACTGATGCTAATGATAACTCTCCCAAGTTCGAGAAGTCCACTTATGAGGCGGAAGTGTCGGAGAATAGCCCGATGGGGCACTCTGTGTTACAGGTAAGATGGTTTTGTAAAGACTCTTTAATGTATAATATGCTTGAAATTTGTGTTTAAATGAATGTTTTTTTAATGAACTTGCAATACTGGAATGAAAAGTCAAATTGCAATCAAAATATGTTGTGCTCCACAATGCATTGTTTTGTATTACATAACAACTGAGCACACAACAGTACAGCTTTTATTTTTATTTTTTACAATTAGTCCACATATATCTCTCTCTAGTCTTTCTTACTCAAATATATAGACTTAATGTTTTCATAAATAGAACATTTTTATTTTTGAAATTTGGAGACTGCTTTCAATTTTAAAAAAAATAGCCTTCTAAATTTGAATGTTTCAGATCTCATCTCTGATACAAAAATCATATACAAAAAATACAAAGACCACAATTAGTCCTTGAGCCACATCTATTAATTCTATTCAAATTCCTAAAATGTGTTATTCATAATTGATTTACTCTTATTTGCATGTTATAGTAACACTGCAAGTATTACGGTATTAGCACATTATACATACTGTATGCAGTTGCATACATGCATACAACTCCTTGTTGCTGTTCTTATGCTATGATACTGGCAGATATTGTCTGGCAGAGTTAGAGATACACAATGAAGATGTATAATACTGTATAATGCAATATGATACATGTATCTAATGTCAAGTAATTATCATTAATAATGATTTGTATGATTTACTAGTTATTACCTATATGTTGGTAGGTGTACAGTAGAATTTTCTCTCACCATGAAATTGCAATACCATCATGCAATGAACAGCAACCCCAATGATCTGCTGTATGTTTTCATGTGATACAATTTGGCAATTCTCTGGCTCATTTCCCCAGTATAAAGGGGGGGGGGATACCAGTAAGTTAACCATCAAAAGCAGTGAGGAAGTGCAATAATGAAATATGTCTGTAAAAAGCTGCTCACATGATGATGATGATGATGATGATGATGATGATGATGTCATTATCACAGTCCATCCAGCTATTCTTTCATTAATCAATGATGTGTAGAGGAAATCCTACATAGTTTCCCTTTAACTACTCCCCTTTCTAACCCTGAATTGTTACCCCTAATTCAAACGTTTAACCATAGACATTCCTTTTTGTTGTAGGTCAAAGCAAATGACTCTGACATGGGCCTTAATGGAGAAATTGAGTACACCCTTCACCAAGCATTAGACCCAGTGCCAAAACTCCTACGAATTGATCGGTCCACTGGCATTATCTATGTCAAAGGATCACTGGACAGAGAGGAAATCAGCAGCTTGTCCTTCTATGTGGTAGCAAGGGATAAAGGTCCACAACCTAAAAGCTCTAAGACCTTTGTAACCATTGAGGTGACTGACCAAAATGATAATGCTCCAGCTGTGGAGATCCGTGGGATTGGTCTTGTGATTCACAGTGAAGGAGTGGCTAACATTTCAGAGGACATGCCAGTGGGAACAGCCGTAGCTTTGGTGCAGGTATCTGACAGGGATGAAGGAGAGAATGCCGTGGTCACTTGTGTGGTAGCAGGTGATGTGCCCTTCCAGCTGCGCCGTACCAGCGACTCATCCAGTGAGAACAAGAGGAAGTATTTCCTACAGACCACCACTCCTCTTGATTATGAAAGGGTGAGGGATTACCGAGTAGAGATTGTGGCTGTAGATTCTGGCAACCCAGCACTCTCTAGTACAAACTCCTTGAAGGTGCAGGTGACTGATGTGAATGACAACTCTCCAATATTCTCCCCAACCTTGTTTGAGGTAGATTTTGCCGAAGAGAACCAGCCAGGGGAAAGGGTTGTGGATGTGACAGCCTCAGACGCTGACAGTGGCACTAACGCAGAACTCATCTATAGCATTGTGGCAGATTCATCCATCAAGGGCCTGTTTGAGATTGACCCAAATACGGGAGAAGTAAGAGCCCGAAGTCCACTCGATCGAGAGCATAAAGAGCGCTATGAGTTCCGGGTCACTGCAGCAGATAAAGGGTCACCCGTTCATAAAGGAACAGCAACTGTTGTGATAAAAGTCCTTGATCGCAACGACAATGACCCCAAGTTCATGCTGAGTGGCTATAGCTTTTCAGTCTTGGAGAACATGCCTCCCCTCAGTCCTGTTGGCATGGTGACCGTCTTGGATGTGGATAAGGGTGAGAATGCTCATGTTCACCTCTCTGTTGAGCCTGATGGAGGGAAGTTTGTGGTTCAAAATGGAACAGGCACCATTCTCTCCAGCATTTCATTTGACAGGGAGAAGGAGAGCAGCTACACTTTCCGTCTAAAAGCGGTGGATGGAGGAGAACCACCTAGGTCTTCATATGTAGGTGTTACCATCAATGTCCTGGATGAAAATGACAATGATCCTGTGGTCACCAAGCCTTCAAATTCCTCCTTCAGGCGCTTGTCCCCTCTAGCTTCCCCAGATAGCCATGTGGAGGTAGTAGAAGCTGAAGACCTGGACAGTGGGCCTAATGCAGAGCTGGTCTTCAGTATTGCTGGTGGAAACCCTTATCAATTATTCCGCATCTCCCCCTCCAATGGAGAGATCACCCTAGCCAAGGAAATGACCAGAAAACATGGTGGACTACATCGCTTGGTGGTGCGGGTGAGTGACAGGGGCAAGCCTGCACGTCATGCCACTGCCCTGGTCCACATCTATGTCAATGAAACCATTTCAAATGTCAGTCTGGTGGAGGCTCTAGTTGGACACAGTCTTTACACACCACTGGACAGAGACATTGCTGGTGACCCCGACAGTGGTCTTGCAGCTCAGCGCAGTAACATTTTGTATGGTAGCCTTGCCGGTGTGGCAGGCGTTATTATGTTGATCTTGGTGGTAGTATTTATTCGACACCGCATCCAGAGAGAGACTAAGAGTGGTTACCAGGCTGGCAAGAAGGAATCAAAGGACCTATATGCCCCGAAACAGGCACCAAAGAATGGAAAAGGCAAAAGAGGAAGGAAAGGAAAACCACAAAAGTCTCCAAAACCCCTTGGAGAAGAGGAAGAAGTCAGTCTTCAAAAGAGTCTCAAGTTCAACCTTGATGGAGTCAGTGATAGCCCCAGGATTCACCTGCCCCTTACATATTCTCCAGGCAGCCCTGATATAGGCAGGCACTATCGCTCCAACTCCCCCTTACCATCCATTCAGCTGCAGGCCCAATCCCCCTCAGCCTCTCAGAAGCATCAGGCTGTCCAGGACCTTCCTGCCACCAACACCTTTGTAGGAACAGGAGGAGATGACAACTCTACCGGCTCAGACCAATACTCAGATTATAGCTACAAGACCAGCCATCCAAAGTATAACAACAAACAGGTAATAGCCATATCTTCTAAAACTTTACTTTACATACGGTCTGTTTCTGGGGTGGGAGGGTTGTGTCTTGTTTGCAGAGAATGTATGTTTGGAGGGCAATCCTTAAAATTAGGATGTTATTCTTATACCATGCAACAGTCCAAAATGTTTTGAAAATGAACTCTCCCAGCAATAGAAACAATATAAACAAAATCTGTGATGTCAGCCCAATGTACTGCCAGGATATAATCTGACAATGGATTATATTTGAACATTTGCAAGGGAGTTTTTTGTTATGGTTGTGTCATCAGTCCTTACTTGATCATTGTAAAATTATTGAAACATTTATCATAAATTTGTCACTTTCCATTTCATTCTCTATGGATCTGTACATCTGTGTGACATCACAGAATAGGCTGGGGCAAACTCTTTTCTCTTGTTTAGCAGACACTTATGAATCTACGCTATTACAGACAAAACTGTTTTAAGGCATATGTTAAACTGAAATACAATGGTAATCCCCTTAAGCTCTAGCTTTAGGTTTCTATCCACTCAAAAAGTAATCAAGTGTGACAGTGGTTATAAGCATGAAATTAAATCATTATTGCCGGTATTTTGCTTTTGAAAGTAATTCAATTACGTTGTTTTGAATCGTGGCAGTTTCATATAGTTTTGCAGACTACAATTATTGACCGAATACATTGCCATGTGCCTCCTCCCTATAAGAAAAATAGGGACAAAATATATTAGCTGTAAAAATGTATAACTCAAGGTATGTTGTGAAATGTCGCAATGCAAGAAGGAGATGCAGATGGTTCTCCAGTCTGTTCATTAATCCATCCAGCTGGCAGTGGAGGTCTATTTCTCAGTGACGTCCTTATGCTCCTTTCTGACCTCTAGTGCTCTGAACTCTGCAGGTCATTTGCTCTTATCTCTTTACTCCTCATGCTCTTATCTCCTCTTATCTCTACAACATGTGGTACAGCTCGAATTGCCATGGAAACAGAAATATTAATAGACTCAGAGGGGATTATGAATGGAAAAATCGTCGAGTCTAGGGATAGAAAGCCACTGTATCTGTAGGTTTCTGTGTCATCTGCAAGTGTGTTTTAGTGTTAGTGTGTGTGTAGGGGGGTAAGATACGATAAGATAAGTTGGATAAGATAAAACAGGGGATATAATCTGACCATCATTATCTGTCTCTATTCAAAAGGTGGTCCTCATACTGAAAATATTTGATATTGATATATTTATTTCAAGTATAGAATTCTAGGTTATCACCTGACATGGGAATAAAAAACACTTCCACACATTATGTCACAATTGTGCATTATATAACACCTCCCTAAAGGTATTTTTCCAAGATGTTGCAGATCAAGTTTGACAAATAGAAATTAACAGAAATAGAAGTGTAAAATATGCCGCTGAGTCAGAGCCACAGTAGCAATTTGCTGGTGGGTAGTTTCAGCAGATGTTGGCTGACAGCTTAGACGATCAGAAGCTTTTGTGGGTGGAGTCAGTTTAGAGAACAGTCACCCACAGTCACAACTGTCTCCTTGATGGACAACATAAGGGACCAAAGTGACTCCAAGCCATGGAGTTGTTTGGATATTTGTGTATAACATCAATGTCTGTGTTTGTGTGTGGAATTTCTGTTTAGCATAGTGCTAATTGTAACTTTGGTGCAGATGTACAGTAAGCTCTCAGTAAAAGACGGTGTTTGTGGTTTCTCCATGTGATAACATAATCAGGTTTGAGGCATGACTCAGGTGATTGACAGCCTGTGTAAAAACATGGACAGATGTTGAAACTAATGTGACATACCTCAGCAGATGTCGTCTCATGTATGGCGTCCCCTCTCACATCAGCAAGAACAGATTTACCAAAATAAATAATGAACGCCATTGCCAAGTGATGTGACAGATGCAGAGTGGTGCCCTTACTTTAATTAACTGCGCTTCTCTCTACAATAGCTTTTCATTGTGAATGTGATCAGGTGGCTGTGGTTAATTCTGAGCTTCTACAGATTATAATCAGAAGGTACAACATTTTAACACATAAAAAACACAAAACTACTTCACTCAACTCTACACGTACAACTCTTAGTTATAGTGAGAGGACTTTGAAGGATTTTCATCATGAATGGATTTTAGCTCTAATGTAAAAATTATATACTGTAACTGTATTTGCCGCATTAGTCTGCTTTTTCTTTACTCCCTCTGTTTCTCATTAAAGCCAGTGTACTTATTAAAAGAACCAATTTATTGGTGGGTAAAGTAAACAGTCAATGCACAATCTGTATAGATGTGTACATGCACACACAAATGTGAACATGTGTGCACACAGAGTTGGAGTTCTGTCATAATCCAAGAGGAGTAGTACCTGCAGTGCCTACCTACAAAGATCTGACTAAACCTCTAGGATTATACCAAAAATGTACATAAATTTACAATGGACACACAAGTGTTACATACAGTACATGTAGTATAAGTGTAACGTTGGCATAATGTTTCATTAGGTGTAGTGTACATGTAGCGTTGGCTTAGAGTGTAAGTGATGTCTGTACTACACCTACGTCACACTAGATTTATTGTTATTCATAAAAAAGTGTTGTGCACTTGTGTTGTACACGTTCATGTGTTTATGCATCAGAGGATATTGCCACTTTGATAGGTATCGTCTTAGAAACATCTACATGTGTAAACTCCTGCCTTGAGAAATAGCCTAACCCCAAGCTCAATGACAGAATTGTCAGATACACTCAAGAAAGGTTCAGTGAGCTTGCTACGACCCAAAGGAGAGTTTCTGATGTCCTAATTTGATTAAAGTATCACCTAGGCTAGTGCAAGCTATACAAAAATCCAGTGCAAGGAGGCTTTAGCAGCCTATTCAGCAATGTACTCATTATGTTTGTTTAGACCCAGTGTAGAACCGTTATATGGTTTGTTTTATCCCTGTGGTAATTATGAACACAGATTCATACATTTGGAAGTAGCATTGCATTATAAATTCTAAAATATTCTGATCTTCTTCCAAGACTAAGAGAATTTGTCTGCCTACTAATTGCTTTGGATTGACCCACTTAAGGCATTATTGGGGACATCCCTTCCAATGCACTGTGGTTAAAGACAGTTGGGCAAAAAATACCCATTGCCTCATGGCAAATAGAAAATATATATTTTTGAAATGCTTTGCTTGCTCAGAAAATTAACCCAACCTACAAAACTAAATTCAGGATTAAACCTATCCTTCAGAAACCCTGCTGTCGTAACTAATGGTTGTCAATGTATCCAGACAAGGCTGATACAATTCAATACCATGGACAGCGCTTTACATTGCGTCCATGCAAACGGCTGTGTGCAAATGGAGAGCGTCACTTTCAAAAGTCATAAAAAGAAGAGGGAATGACAATGATCTACTAGGATCCATGACATGGTTAGACTCACATCCTCCATTATTCTTTGTCTACCCTTTTTGCCTCAACAATCATTAGGATTATACCCACCCATTACATTGTTGAAATGCAAAATTACCTCATTGTTGAGAATGAAAATAGACCTAGCCTGTTTGTTTGCAATTTTCAATAAGATAGCCCATTTTATGTAAAATTGGCAGAAAATGCCAGTGCATGCATGAATCTTTTATAAACCTGATGAGCACACATAGGCTGCTATAGCCTCCATATGCTGGATGGAGGTCACTACAGTTGCTTTTATATTGCCTGCACTTGCTTAGGAAATATTATGATTGAACTGGGACATTGGAAACTTTCTTTAGGGTCTTGGCAAGCTTGGTGAACCATTCTCAATTGTATTTGATTTGTTATTGAGCCTGGGCAGGCATTTACATGTGCAGATGCTTCTAAGGAAATAACTACTGTATCAATATGGCAATATCCTCTCACATGTAAACACATGGATATATGTCAAGTGTAGAGCAGAGTATGCAGGTAATGCCTACAGCAACTGGTTCATTAGGATTATGGCTGAAATCCAACTTTATATGTGCACTCACAAATACATGAACACACAAGTATCCTTGCACACAGAAACACACTGATTGACTGACTTCAGTAGAATCTACAGTGCTAGCCATCATGGAGGTCAAACTTTAGGCACGGTTGCCATGGTTGCTAACCACTGCTGCTATAGAGCTGTGCCAACCTTATAGAAAATACATAATTGGAAAGCCTTGCATTACTAATACAAGATAATAGATGCTTTGCCCTCTTTGAATGTGTGCTATTGCATGATGGTTGCTGGGGAAACCAGTGGTCGTTAGAGCTGATAATTAGCCCTGTTGGGTCCAAGATCTGACACCTTTTTTCCCACACAGTGTTTAATGATGTAACCCACCATCTTTGGACACACAATATGAGCAATGTGAAACAAAGAGAATCTAAGGCAAAACCCTCCCTGTTCATTTTTTAAATGGCTCTGATTACTGCTTGAAAAGCTATACATTTACACTTAATATAAATTCACACAATTACAATGTTGATTTGTCAAAGATGACTGCGTGTTGTCCCCATGTGGGCTCCTCCTTCATCTTCATCTCTGGTTTGCAGCCATCTCAAGCCACTCTGATAGATTCCATCAGGGAGGAGAGATATGAGTCAGCGCCAGTCTTAATTAACCTGCTTCATTGTTACACAGGGCCTATACTTTGTGAACTTTAGGCATCCCTTTGAGCTGGGATTAACCCAGTTTAGCCCAGCACTGCTATTTGAAGTCAGCAGAGGTATATTTTAGAGATGAGACCCAAGGCAAAATCTGCACTTGTACAAGACTTTGACACATAATGCTGTTTTATTTTTACTCATGACCAGTGGAACCTAGAAATCATCAGAAATAGGCCATCTGGAATTCAGTTGATTGGGAAAGCAGACTGGAGTTGATTTGTTTATTATCCCACTATCTGCCTTTCATGTGCATTTGCGTACGTACACACGCACGCGCGCGCACACGCACACACACACACACACACT
>CABFOP010100395.1:0-13369 GCA_900683385.1 Anoplogaster cornuta | reverse complement strand
AGACACTGGACCATGGTCCGACGGGGACCGTTATCGTTTTCTCACCGTCCCCCCGAGCAACAATGGGCAAGCAGACTTCTGTCCACCACATTTCCCACACCAGTCCAGGTACGGCCTGAAATTTGCCTATTCTGCTACTGAGGTAAGAAATACTTCCCTAAAAAACACATACCCTACCTTTAAGGACCAAAACATTTTCCTATAGGTGTGTTCCAGGTCAGTTGAGACTCGCTTTCCTTTATTACTGTATTAATGATATTTTTCTGCATTTTGCATTTTGTAGTAAATACAAAATGATGAGGAAAATGATGAGGAAAAACATCATGTCTCCATTTGCAGCACAGAAGCACCAGAAGACCATTCCCTCTGCCCTCCTCCCTGTCGGATAATCCACTACTGTCAGAAGTAACTCCTAACCTGAAATGTATGTTTTTGATTGATTGATTGATAGCTGGGTGGTTGCTTCACCAAACATTTGGAGCAGCAGCCACCACTGATCTACATGTATTGTATGCTGTTGTGTTTGTTTGTTTTTGTGATAAAAATTTTGTTTATTGTTAACAAACCAAGACAATACAATCAACAGCTAATGCTTGTTGTTTGTCTTTTTTTAATGGACTTTGAGTCCGGAATAAAGTTGAACTGAACTGAACTGAACTATATGGCTGCTGCCCCCACGATCTGATCTCATGCTCCCACATTCAGACAGTTTAATGACACTTATTCCAGATAATTCGGAGATCTGTTGTTTTGATCACAGTGAGATCAACATGAGCAGTCACTCCACAAATTGCTTCAGTGGGAGCTTGATGTTGGATACCTGACTGTTCAGTGCTTGTGGCAACAGGATGTCAGAGGCTGTTGAACCAGAGTAATGGGAGTAAAGGTCAGAGATGTTGGTTATATAGGGCCAGCAGAAAACCCACGTGTCTACCTCAGAGCTTGTAATGTTCAATGTAGTATCAGGTTGAGTAGTGAATCAGGCTCTGTGGGCGATCATAACATTCACCATATATTTTTCTCTTGATTGTGTTTCTTATTTTTATCTCCTTATGTATTTTACTATTCTTGTTCCTGCAAGGTGCTTTGGTGTATTATAGATGTCGTTAGCTATCATTTAATATACAAAATGACTAAACACAGAAGGAACAGAGATTTAAGGGGCAGATTGTACAGGTGGGATAAAAATTGGCTCATGAGGAACATTTCACCTCAGAAGAAACAAAACAAAAAAAAGAAAATTGGATGACAGAACTGGAGCAAGGAAGAAAACAGTAATCTGAATTGGGCTTCTACAAGTGTTTACCTTGGGTTATGGCACAAGGGATAGTAACATCTTGTCCTGTGTATCAATGAAAGAAGATATGAGACTTAAAGGGGTATTTCACCCACAAAATGACTTTTCTATCAAGTACTCACATCTTGATGCCTTGAATCCACAGAGAATTTTCGTTTTTCTTGCATGCTTTCACGGTGAATGACAAATCCAAAAACCGAGGAAATACTTGATGAAGTTAAAAGAAGTTAATAGGAAATGGAAGTTAATAGGAGGCCAAATTTAACAGCAGCAAAACAATATTAAAAATTGTGATTTTTTTTTTTTGACAATATCAAAAAATCTGTGAAACTCTTCCAGTATAATGTCCTGTATCCAGTCGTATGCACAGTACATCCAAAACACTTAAGTTTTGCTGATACAATGCACTTTCTGAACTTGGTGAGATTGATGGTAAGGTTAGAAATGACTGAGTGGTAGAATGATTGTGGGCTAAAGTTAAGTCTAACTGCAGGTTGTTAATGGAAAGAAACATTAGAAATATTAAACCAAAGCATAATAAGTTGCAGTTAATGTAACAAAGGTTACCTGCCATTAGTGT
Organism: Anoplogaster cornuta; assembly: GCA_900683385.1. Classification (NCBI taxonomy): domain Eukaryota; kingdom Metazoa; phylum Chordata; class Actinopteri; order Trachichthyiformes; family Anoplogasteridae; genus Anoplogaster; species Anoplogaster cornuta. The sequence goes on along the minus strand of CABFOP010100395.1, from coordinate 11,492 downwards.
AGGGTTTTTTATGTAATAATTATTACATAATTGGGTTTTATTACTTTAACAACAAGGTTGAAATTTTAGAGATTACATGATTACCAAGACCTCTTCCAAACACATCCATCCCTTTTCAGGTGTAGCACCATAGTTAATAACAAGATTTGACTATTGTTAGATTTTCATTTCATGAAAATTGACAGTTTCAGCCTTCGTAATAAAGCCCAATAATATAAGTATTATGTTAACAGGAATGTATATACATATATATATATGGCAGGTAACCTTTATCACATTAATTGAAAATGTATTATACTAATAGGTTTATTACACTATGAAATGTAGGTTGTTATTAAGTTAATGGTTACATTACATCAATGGGAAGTTATTGCATTAACAGTTACATTATATCCTGTCCATTGGTAATAACACAAACGAAACAAAATTCTGTATTTATAGTGTACTGGATGTTAAGTCACAGTTCATTTATAGATGTGTTAAGAAAGTGTTATGAATATCTAGCTAATGTAAACTGGCACCATACCATATCATTCTCAGACACAGGACTGGCACAGATTTCAGCACCATGGACAACGCCACTGAAGTTAGATTGTTACTGAGAATCTCATTCCTCCCGCTACACCTCTCCAGCTGATTGATAGCCTCCCCTTTAAATTACTCGACAGGCAATTTATCTACTCATCTGTCCCTGGACCTCTGCAAGACACCTGGTGGTGGTTAAAAAATAGCCATCTGAAGCTACCTTTTGTAAAGAGATTGCTAAAGTATTGTCCTGTAATCAGTACATATAATAAAACTCAAAAAAAATATACCTCACATATTTGTTACAAATCCCAAAGGTAATGACATTACCTATCTACCTGAATCAGTGCTGAGTTGTGTTTGTTTTGCTTCACACTGAACTTTAATGAGGAACATCCTTGTTAAAAAAAAAAAATCCCGCAATGTTGTTGTAAGAAGAAGCATTTGCGGTTATATTCGTAGAAATTGTCTTTATATCCTGACAGAAATCAATAAATCAAGTCCTCTGAAAAAAAAGAGGAAAGAATCCGGTGTCTGTAGAAGCAGTAATACTGTAATAAGTCCGTCCAATCATTTCATGCGGTCCGAATGAAATGATTGGACAGACCACATGCTTGTTAACTTGACCTTCAGCTCAAATTAAATGATTAGATGGCCCATTTGAGTGGAATGAAATGATTGGATGGCGTACCTGCCTGTCGACTTGCATTCCCAACAACCAGGAAGCCAGACTCGAAGCCAGACAGGAAGCCGAGTAGTATAGAGTGGACCATGGTGGGATGGGGACCGTTATCGGCAAAACACTGTAACGGAGCTCCAACGGGCAAGCACACTTCTGGACACTACATTTCTCACACCTGTCTTCACTTTGGCGGGGTTCGGTGCTGTAAATCGCCATTCTTTGCTCGCTACTACTGAGGAAAACAATCAGGAAATCCCTCTCCCAGAAGTATTGACCGGACTACACCGGGATGGGGACCTTTATCACTGAAACACCTTAATCGAGCTACATCGGGCAAGCGGACTTCTGGACACCACATTTCCCACACCAGTCCACATTTCGGAAAGGTACAGCGCCATTCTTCACTCGCTGCTAATGAGGTAAACAAAAAACGAAACCAAAACACTCGTAATTGCAGATGATACCTTTAAGTGAGCACCTCCCATCACAGACTGTTGTTTGAGTTAAGCCCAATAGCCGCTGAAAGGTTGTGATAGAAATGATAGAAAGCCCAAAGATGCCAAATGTAATGGTCTGACTCTTCAGCAAATGGAGCAGAACGTTCATCTTGGTCTGGATCAGACACAAACCCTGCATGAGTACACCACGACAGCCATGATGAACCATGTGGGGGCCAGGGAGCAAAAGCCACTGGAGACCAGACAAAGACGCCTCTTCTCTCCACACCTCTCTTGCTGCTTGCCTGCCTCTATGTCTGTCTGTTTCTCTATCAATTCATCTCCCATCCCCCTCCCTCTGATTTTGGAGATTTGATTGAGAAGAGAAATCCTGGGACTATTAACTAAGTCTTTGCACATAAAGTTTGATTAGTGCATGGTATGGCACAGGAACAATGCTTCCTTGGAGAGTGTAGTAACAAGTCTATGCAGAGTACCAAAACTTTCACTAAAGGAAAATGATCATGACATGCAGTGGGACTGAGCAGCTGACACGAAGAGTCGTCAGCTCCCTGAAGATTCCCTGAATGAAAAGCTGTTACTTTTTATTCCACTCCAGAGATGTAGTGCAGACGCTTGTATCTAACTAGAATATCACCTTGGTTTTAGTTGTTCCCCATAAATTGGCTGTTTATTAGTCCATGTGAAACTTGAGTATTATTCTTCATTACTTCCTGTTTGTGATTTATTATATTAAGAATAACCAAGCACCATTATAGCATATCATTGCTTTAGAATCTAAGTTTTTCACACACCAGGACATGGCCATGCCCTTCAGTCTGACTGAATTAGGTTATTGTGGCTGATTTAATTTCCAGAGGGAACCACCCCAGTGGTAGGAAACTTCATTTGCTAATTAACAAGAATGTCTCCTGGCATTTTCAAGAAAATGAAAATGCTCCCAGAGGCTTGTTAAAACTGAGGTTCGGGTAGGAAGCATGGCAGTAAACAGGACAAATCTACAGTAACAGGACCAAAATGGTTTGAATGCTAGAACAAGTGGGAAAGTAGATGGAAAGGCATGCCAAAACATGCTTACAGTGATGATTCTTACAGTATATGCCTTTTGTATGGTTCTTAGAAGCTTTGTACATACAAACATGTGTCAAGCATGAAGGAGTTATAGCAACAGGAAAATCTGTGCAACATAGATCCATCCATGTTTTTAGTTTTGGTGTTATTATAACTGGGGGCAATGTAAAATTAAATGATCACAAAAAAGATAAACTTTTCTGACTTCATTTTCAAAGCTTTAGGTCTGCAGGTCCGAGCTATTTGCTTGTGTGGAGTTTATGCTTGGTTGTATGACTAAATAATAAATAAGAGAAATAAATAATAAATGTGAATGCGTGTGAATTAAAGTGTGCATGTGTGTCTATGTGAGTATGTGTGTTTGCGTGTGTTGCTGTCAATCAGTGGACTCCTTTTATATGCCAACACATATTTGTGACCTCTACAAATGTTCAAATGCAAGGACAAAAGAAAAGTGCTACCTTTTCAAGCCCTGCATTACTGTCTTTAATCCATTAATTAAAAAAAAAAATTGGCAAAAATATCTCCCAAGACAAGTGATCACTGTATTTAATTTTTGTGGCAAGGCTATACTGCCAAACACACAAACCTAACAAATGTTTTGTGACTGGTAGTAAAGAAAAGTCTCAAAATCCTCTCTTTCTCTCTATGAGGCAAGAGACTTTCTTTTGCCTTTTACCATTGTCCTTGTATATGAACATGCAGTTCACTTACCCACAGGCCACTAACCTCAGACTCTCCCTGGAGTTGACTCCACAAGGCATTAGCACTTGGCTGGATCGATTCAAGTCCTTTATTTATCCAGGCCTTGACAGATACGCTTGTATTGAACACTTCACATGACAGCAATGCCGGCTTCAAGAGGTTCTATTCAGTGGTACAGATCCATCTGCAATGAGGCCACTGTGAGCAAATCTGTTCTGAGCTCCCGGTGCGTTCACTGAATTAGTGAGAATTTGAGGTTCTGGCCTGCCATTGCAATTGTATTATTGTGTTTATTGAATGAGTCAGCTGTTAGTTTAACTTTTCTCTGTACTGATCCAGAGTTTTGCTCCCTGGGAATTAAACTTGAAGGTTCCTGCCCATTCTCAAAGCAGATAAATAGATAAGTGAGTGAAAAGGAGACAATTTCAGAAACCCTAATAGTCATCTATCAAAATATAACCTACAACAGGTGTCACGTGTAGCATAGGGAAGCAAGGCCAGTGGCAAGGTCAGTAATTGAACCTCAAGGCCATCCGTGCTTCTCAAGAGGTTCTCAAGCTGCTGCAAAATTAACACTAGTCCTGGAAAGGACAGCCTCGTTTCCTGTTAATGAAGTATCAATTGATAGATGAGTAATTAAAAGCCATTTCAACATGAGGAGAAAGGGCTTTGCACCTGATGACAGATAAACGAACGTGGTTGTGATCTGTGTGGATGAATTAGCCTGACTAATTGGGAACACAGAGTTGGTAGTGGGCTTCTGTTCACTCTGTGGAAACAAAGTCAGTTTGCAGGCATATTTCTCGGATGGATGCTTGCTGCTCTCTGTAGTCTAGATTTTAGTGGCCTGAGCCAGATAGATACTTTAAATAACATGCCGTCAGAGCATTTAGGGAAGCAGCCCATCAACCAGGTCAAGTTACATAACAATAATACACACTATCTATCAAGGACAATTAAGGACATTCCTCTCCTAAGAAAATCTGGAAAAGAGACAAAGTTATTAAAAAATATTTTTAATGTGGACAATATAATGACTTTTTACAGCTGGCACACACTCTAAAAACAAAAGGTCCTATATACTGTAGTATATTGTACAAAAGAGGTCCTTTGGCTGCAATCAAGGGCTATCCATGTTTCCCATACTGACGGGACACCATGTGGTGCGGGGTCAGGGGGACAGCCTATAGAACCAGCTATATAGAACCATTATTTCTTAAAAAGTTACCGAAAAAGGTTTCATTGAGCACCAAAAAAGATACCATGATTACAGACAATTAACCTCGGAAGAACCTTTTTTCTCTTGAGTGCATGCCAATAGTATTAATGTCTCTATAAATGTTATATTTCTTTGACAGCTGGTATACTAGGCACATTTTTTTTGAACCATCAGCCAATTGTTATAATTTTGTTTACATTTTTGAGCTAATCAATTTTCAAGCAAACAATGTGCTCACCCTCAAAAAGTTTTATATGGGTCACTCCGGTGCTGGGTCACTGGATGGCAACTGAGGAAGGCTGAGGCCGAAAAGTTTTGGCTGCATGTTCGAATGAAATAAAGAAAACACAAAATATTTTTTTCCCTGAGTGCGGGTCATATTGAATCATTTTTGAGCTAATCAATTGAAATAAACAATTTCAAAATGCCAAAAGCTGTAATAGCTTTATTGATAACAAGAGGTTAAATAGAAGCCTAGTTTTCTGTCAGCTGGAAAGTTAAATGAAGTCCAGTGATACTGCCGTATGCTGAGCTATGGTTGCTCAATGTCACCTACCAACCAATGACAGGTTGCTTGACAGTATACATTTTCAACTGCTATACTTTGGATGGAATATTTTATACATGAAAGTAACTTGACATCATCAGTGTCCGGTATCCTGCAGAAACCTTGTACCACTGTAAATGACAGCTGACAAGGTTCTCCACATTTAGAAAATGTTTCATGACCCTTGGACTTATCCAGACTACATTTAAACTACATTGCATAATACCAAAATGCAATGATATACAGTTTTTACAACTGCTTTAAAACTAACATTTCGAAGATTCAAGGTTTTTGCAGGACACTGGCAACATGGGGATTATACTCCTACTGCACACACCATGTATGGATTACTGTACGTGCTTAGCAATGACTTTTCTGGATAACTGGATGACCTGAACTGTCTAAACATAGAGGTAATGAGTATACTATCTATGGGGCATCTTGAACCTTTGTAGTAACTTTGTATTGCACACAGAGACATATAACATTCAGTATAGCAGTATAGCAGTATTCAGATGCATTTTCTGGTAATGAGTACAGAGTGATACAAACAGTTGGTTGCCATTATAGTGTACTATATATGGCTATGGGAAGCTTTCATTTGAACCTGACCAATACACAAGTGTATCTCCATTAATGCAAAGTATTTCTCTAAAGTATTTCTCTGATTCATCAGCCATCGTACACTGATCCTTAGCCAATGTCCAGCACCACTGCCCAGAAATCTCACAGACAATTTTCTCTTGGTTGTGTTGCCAAGCACTGGATTTTACAATACAAATATTATAGACATTATGATTTTCATTTGCAGTATTACAGTACATCTTAATGTGTAAATATAGTATACCTTAATAATAACACAGCTTTCATTATCTTTCACTATCTGCACCCACAAAACAAGAACAGTGAATAGTAGTGATTGACAATCTTTGCTTGGATTCAAAATTCAGTGTCAAACCTCAGCCGATGCAGCAGTCGAGTCTGAACAGATTAAATAGCAGATTCCATACAATTGTGAAATAAACATTGAAATGGTTGGTTAATTATATAAAAGGACATATTTTGGAAAATAGTGCATACAGCTAATCCAATTTTACTGTAGCAATCTGCATGATTAGTGTCATTACTTTCCTTGTCATATTTTTGTCTTAAGGGGTTATTTGGTAAGGTATGGGTTTAAGAAGACACAGAATATATAACTTCCATCATTAGTACTTCCAACTTCCCATTTGCACTTGAGTCATGAGTGCAACTTTGTCCTCAGCTGCCAGCCTTAAAAATAGCTAGAGGAAAACCTTAGAGTGGAGTGGCATGGCTGAGACCCACAGGCAGGTTATGGGCATCTCTTGTATTTCTTGGCAGGGAATCAATTGCACCAGAAGCCCTTTTATTTATTAAAAACATGTTTGAGGCTGTACCGTGAGTGATATACTGTGCCATTGAGATGTTGGTGCAGTGCATGATCTGGGGTTAGATAAGGTGCCAAAACTTTATCTCTGCAACTATGTGGGCTCATGGTGAAGGGCATGGGGTGTTTTTTTCCCCTGGATCTGCCTAAATTTAAAAATAGTTTTCTAATAGTAAAGCATCCAAATAGCCGGTAAATGCTGCTAGGGTCAATCTACGAAAATAAAAAAAAGTGTGAAAAGAACAACAGGAGTATATTGTATGCATTGTCAGCGACAGAAGGAATATTTCTCATTGTTGCCAGATTGGTTCATTTTCAGGAGTTGTCAGCCTCCAACAGCCTCCACTGGCATTCAGGCTTTCTCCAATACTCATATTGAGTCTTGCAAACAGGCAAATTACGTCGAAATGTATGTACCAGGATAGAGAATACAATAATATTACCAATATCTAGTTTTTCTTTTATTCATTAATGTTAGATGTATGTATGTTTTTAGACTAAAATTTCAAAAGGAAAGTGAGTGCTGCTGACTACGGCTTCCCAGAGCAGCCAATATTGGTAGGTGATCATTCATGAACTTCTGTGGAGTAATGTGCATTAAAAAATGAAAATGTTCTGCCAAACAGAAATATCAGTTTAAAATAAAATGGAACTTGACATTCAGTGTTGAAAACACAAAATGCTCAAACTTGGAATAAAAGACAAGAGTTTTAACAATGATGCAAAGCTCTGGCATTATCTTCTTGTTGTTTTTTGTTGTTTTTTTGGGGGGGAGACATAAATTGGCTTACTAGGAATTTTCCCAATCATCATGGCAATACTTTAACAGTCAAAGCTGGGGCTTAAACGCCTCAATGTCATCTATAATCTAAAATAATCACATACATGCTGGTACTGACGAGAGGCACTATTACACCAATACAACACTGGTTCAATACTCTGTGGCTACGCTTTTACTAGTTGATCATTGAAATATATATCAGTACGATATCTATTGGCAATGAGTTGGTTTGAATGCATTTGAAAAGTTTCACTACATTTATAAAATAAATAAATAAAAAACAGATTCTGGATAGTAGTTCATTTAAGTCCACTAAAACACTTTCACAGATTGGATCCTCTATATTTTAGAAAGACTGAATGACGAACTCTGCTCATGATTTCCTTCCAAAATGGGAATAGCATTTTGGAAATGAACCTGAATTCCTTATTTGTGTCTTACCTTTATGTCTCTAGGGCTATCAAAGAGACTGATTCCCTCTTTATTATTAAATAGGAACAGGTCTTATTTTAAGTTAGCCATGTCCTAAAACTGATGATGTCAACTGCTGTCAGACGTGTTGATAATAAGAGGGAGCATTTATAACAATAGTTCTGAGACATACTGAGAACTTTAAGTATGGGTAGAGTGTGAACTGTATAGCGGATAAAACCCACGCGCCATTAGCCGGATTTTCACCACTTACTATGACTCGGATAATATTTCAATCCAGCACGGCTCTCTGTCAGGTCTGGTGTTCGTCAGCTCGTAGTGTGCAGGTTTTTATAAATTTTCTACTGATTCACACTCGGCCCAGCACCTATAGGACTGGATGGGAGCGTTTAGAGAGGGTGAACAGTGCCAAGACATTTCCCCACAGTATCTACAAAATGTTTACGGAAGCATTTCATCAATATCCAATTAACCACAGACTATTCGACATTGATCGATATGTATAAGGAAGGTTTTCAGATTTGGGTGATGTGATACTGTAAGATACTGTCATTTTCAGGTCCTTTGTCACTTGCCGTGTACTCTTTCAATTTCTCTCATCACTGACAAAGCTTTACTGTCTCAACCATTCATCAGAGGTCCAGATAAGGTTTTTTTCTTTTGGTTTTAGAAGTTTGATTATGTGAATATCGACTGCAACATATTCATCACCGTGACTTTCAAGGTAGGGCCTGGAGATGTGTGGTATTGTATCAGTGTGGTTATGCTCCTTTTGCGGGTGCCTTACAGTGTAAGTGCTACTGTACCTGTTACATGCACAACCTCACACATTACAAGCCATGCTGATTCCTCACAACTGCTCCCACAGTCACCAGTTACAGTTACTTACTACAGTTACGGCTGTGACCAACACACTGCCTCCCTCTATAATTCCACTCCACTCTCTATTAAGCCCTCATACAGTCACTTCTGTCTTGCTGTTAGTGACAAAGTATGGTTGTGGGGGGGTGTAGCGACTGGTGTGCAGCCCTTTGTCTGTGATGCAGTGTTTCTTTAGGGCGTAGGTCGGTCGGAGCCCCATCATGTCTTTGCCCTCCCACACTTTCAGCACCCCTGGGCTGACAACAGTGCTGGAGCTGGAGCCGTAGGCCAGCGACTGGGAGCTGTGGCTCTTACTGCTTTTGTACTTGCGTCCATTCTGCTTTACAGAGGGCTTCCTGGGTGGGCTGTAGGGGTTACTTGGCTCTGGCTCCATGTCCACAGGCTCCATGGGAAGGCTGCCCTTGGTTGCCATCTCTACCACATGCCGCCGGTTGGTGTAGAAGTTCTCGTTAGCTTTCTCAGCTACAGAAGACACAGATAAACAGCATCAGGATTCTTTGTCACTTTCCTCTTCACTAACCACTACACTGTGTCCATTGTGTTTTCGAGGATCAAAACCAGAGATGCAGCTAAAAATAGATGCTAAATCATCCAAAGAAAGCAAGATGGAAATGACTTCTAAGTAAATTGGTAAATGTTCTAAACATAGTGTCATGTCATTCTGTCTGAAAGCCATATTAATTAAAAATAGAATGAACTTAGTAACTACTAAAGTACTAAAGTAGTAAGAACTAAAGTATTTCTATGTTCTATATTTCTATTTCTAAATAGTTCTATGTAGCGTTAGAGGTGAGTGAATGATTTTACAGTACAGTGTTTTGATAGCATGTAACCCGGTAGACCAGTGTTCTGTATATCTTGAAGTCTTTTGGCATGTATCTTGCCATAATTAGGTGCTATAATTACCTCAGAACTGTAATATTTAGTGGTTTCGCTATAGTCACTCTTAGTGGTCTTATAGGAACTTGACAGGAGAGGATTGTCATGCGACTGTCCTTTATTACAGCGTCCACATTGTGCACCGATCATACATCGCGCATGCTCACGTAACTGTAGACGTATGCAAATTTTAAAAAGCTACAGGATATTACAAGAACAACCGCAGTGGTGCCATTTCATGTCTACAATCAGGTGCAGACAATGTATGAAAACAATATACAGTACTAATTGAGCCTGAGCACACCAAACTCCAGCATTTTGTTCTAACATTTCAGATATTTTTTAACCTGATGAAGGTCTCTGGACCGAAACGTTGTTCCCAATAAACCTTTATTGATTGCAAGGTAAGAAGATAGCGTGCGGGAGTTCTTTGTTCTGCTGTGATCGACCTATGGGCTTCTCCGACGCACCTGTCTATCTACAGGTGTGCAAACGTTTTGTATTCTGTTATTTTTTAATGAAATGTTCTCGAGATGACCTTTAATGTGTTATTTTCAGCAGCAGGCTGCATCTGTGTTCTGGATCACAAGCCATCATATAAAAATAGGGATAAGAGGACCAGTGAAGAGTAGCACTTCCTCAGCATACTTTAATATAGCACTGGTAGATAAACACACCGCAGGACCACAGAGATTCACAAGGCTCACCTGGTATAGTTCAGTTTCACCCCACCATCACCCCTCACCTAATTTGTGTTGTGATTGCTCCTGATTGTCTCCCATTCCCAGTGTCATTAGATGAGATTTCCTCTATTTTTATTTTCCCTAATGTTTGACGGTACACAAATGGATTAGCAGTAGAGGAGCTTCAGGCGCTCATGTTGAATTGAATGATTAGAACTACTACTGCATATGCACACTGATAGCTGTCATTCTTAGCTTCCATGGTTAGGTCTGTAAAGCATGACATCGATAAAAAGACCCCTGTTTCACTTTGTGTTAAACAACATCAAATCGTGATCCATTAATACCTGAACTCCTTACCGAGCTCCTACTGTATACCTTTTAAAACTCTTGGGGAACCTCTAAATAATGGAATCCTAACAGACTTGGGGTACTGTAGGTGTTTAATTTGAATCCCCCCCCACTCCTTCCCCTATTTACATATTTATGCTAAATATGAACACATACAGTAACATTGCAGTACGTTCCTTCCTTCTTGTTATTCTGCCATAATACAACCAATTCATTTAGATTTTGCTTTTCAGTTTTCACACCTTTGTTTTGGCCATTTTGCATCGCATGGTTTGGTTTTTATGATTTACAGCAAAGTTATTGCTTATTATTCCTGTTGGATGATTTGCTTCAAATGTTACTTGTAGGGTTAGGGTTACTAGAACTGGCTGCCTACCACCAAAGTTATTTCCTTGGAATAAACTTTCAGTGCACCTTCCAGTGGACACTGATGGACTATGGCTTCATTAACAAGGATGTCTGTCAGCCAGATATATATTCAAACGAATAGGATCCTATCTACAGGAAAAGGTAATGGAATTTTGAATTACATATCTAACGACACCTGCTGTGCAAACCATCATCATAGTGTGGCTGAAATAGATGAGAAATGAAATGTATGAGTGAAAAGCTCCACCAAACAGAAATATTGTCTTTCACCATTTGAATGCTAGAATAGAAAGAGGGAGGGTGAAGCTAAATGATAATTACAGCTGACAGAACATTTTAGCACATCGTGCTTTTTTCCCAATGAGACATGTTAACTAGCTCACATTTAATTATTTAATTTTGAATGTGATTACATGAAACTTTTCATGAAACATTTCAGAAGTATTTGCTAATTTCTAAACTGAGTTGATAACAGGATGGGTTAAATGCAGAGGACTAAT
>CABFOP010100350.1:0-12495 GCA_900683385.1 Anoplogaster cornuta | reverse complement strand
TTCACCTCTGATAGGAAAGCTGAGAGTCTAACATACAAAAGCCGGTGTGTTAAAATGCACTGGACTCACCTGGTCCAGACAGTGGTTCAGAGGATGTTGATAGACTCTCCTGGTCCAGACAGTGGTTCAGAGGATGTTGATAGACTCTCCTGGTCCAGACAGTGGTTCAGAGGATGTTGATAGACTCTCCTGGTCCAGACAGTGGTTCAGAGGATGTTGATAGACTCTCCTGGTCCAGACAGTGGTTCAGAGGATGTTGATAGACTCTCCTGGTCCAGACAGTGGTTCAGAGGATGTTGATCACCAGTAGATATAGGTGTGAGGTTGATGGGAGGGTGGTTGGACTATGATCAGGTGTTCAGATGAGGTAGATGGCTGATATCCACCAGGGTGTATAGATGTTGATGGGGTCTTTCCAGGAACCTCCGGATTTGGAGAGGGGGTTGGGCCAAAATATTTCAAAAGTGCATCTAAAACAATGGATCACATTTCAATATTATGAATTACACAGTAACAGAGCCATTTACAGTTAAAGTAATTTCTCTTAACTCAACAATATAACCTATAGTTGGTTGTTTTCATCACTATTCAGTTTCTCTCATAAATGGCTTTCAGAAAGGCCTTTATATAATAAAGGCTGTTATTATTAAATAGCTGTGGTTAAGCCTTTAAGATAGATAGAACATACAATGAGCATTCAGTCAATGGAAATAAGAGAATGATAATGTGGTCAGTGCTGATCAAATATCAATCATGGTAATCTATCAATCATGGTAATCTATCCATCATGGTGATCTATCCATCATGGTGATCTATCTATCATAATATCATTGTTTTGATGTGTTGATGGCGTTAGGTCAGCTGCCAGGTAGAGCTGTACGAGTCGTCGTCCTCCCCACAAACAGGAGACATTCCCATACATGACTTGATTGCGATGTAGTTTATCATGTTTAATTAATTCATTATTAGTGAGTGATTGTATATGTGATGGATGGCAACGTTACCTCAATGCCGCTGCGTTACCTGGCTACACACTGGTAGTTAACCATGTGGTCCCCCTCAGTCCAGTTCAGTTCACTTTATTATCCCAGTTGGGAAACTTGATTTGCAGTCAGGGGGCACAAGATGAAAACAACACAAGTACAAAAAACAAACACAAACAACAAAGTACAAATTTTCCCCCCCTATACATACAATATACAGAACACCATTATAACAACAATCTCTAAAGTGCTAAGTTATATGTGTACAGTTGAGCAGAGTGATTGCGCAGGGGACAAAGGAGTGTTTACTCCTATTGCACCCTAAACCTACAGCCTGAGGGGAGGGTTTCAACCTCCAGGTGAAGGGGGTCTAGTATAGACCTGGGGGTCTAGTATAGACCTGGGGCTGGGGGTCTAGTATAGACCTGGGGGTCTAGTATAGACCTGGCCTGGCAGAGAACCCGCTGGTCAAAGATAGCTGTCACCTTGACAGACACCTTCACAATACTGCTCAGTTGGTTTTTGTCCCTCATGTTCAGGTTACCAAACCAGGAAATCATAGAAAAGATAACAGATTCAATAAAAGATTTGTAAAACAAGGACATCCTTTCTTTATCTACATTAAGAGAATTTTGTGTCACAATTTGCATCAAATTTCAGGTCATCGTCAATGACTGTACCAAGATATTTATATTGTTGTACATATTCTATTCCTTTGATGAAGGTCTGAGATGGAGGGTTGGGTGGTTTCCTTCTCAAATCAATGTCCATATCGTTGGTCTTTGTGGTATTTAACTGGAGGAAGGCCTCGACACACCATGTGACAAACTCATCCAGGCTGGTGATCACTGTGTCATCAGGGAATTTCAGGATGTGCCTGTCCTCATGCTGCACATCCTGAAATTCGCATCCCCATAGCAGTTTGTGGCCCTAAACAACCGTATAGAGTGGGGCGCCCCAGTGGATCACAGAGTAGAGGGGCGTACCACAAGGCTCAGTCCTTATCGCAGTGACCCGGGTTTGAATCCAGTCCACGGTCATTTGCTGCACGTCCTCTGTCTCTCCCATACCTTCCTGTCTATCTCTGTCCAAAAAAGGCCAAATCATGAGGCATGCTCAGGTGCTGCACAGACAACGACACAAGCAAGCACCATTTAAGAAATATGCGTTTGGTAAAAAAAAACATTTAGTGCTCAGTAGCATGTTTTCCAGCCTCAGACGTAAATCAGGTTATTCAGGTTCCATTATCCACTCGGCTCATTCCCCGTCGGCCGCTATTTAAAGGTCGTACCTCACTTCCGTACGTTACCGCCGCAGTAGTGTCGCGATTTAGAGATTTCGTCGACGGGAAAATGTGACAGCTTTGCTTACCTCAGCAGTCATAAGAACGGCAGGTGACGGAGGCTGGCTTCTGTTTCTCTCTGCCAATCATTAAATCTGTAAGATTGAACCAGGCACTGTGAATGTAAGATGTCAGGCGCTCAGAATTTGATTTATTTACCTATAGATGTGTACGCCCACTAAACCCTCTCGCTCTCTCTATCCCTCTCTCTCTCTCTTTCTCTTGCTTTCTCTCACTCACTGATTCACCCCCCCCACCCCTGAAGCAAGGCCACTCTACGCTGCAGTAATGACTGTAATCAATTATCCAGTGCAATATAAAGCAAGACACAAACTCCCACATCTCCATAGCCTCCGAGCTACTTCTGGATCATAGAGGTCACTTGATTGTACAGACAGTGGAACAGATGATACACGTATTTGTTTTTTTTAATGTAGCAGAAATACTATAGGCGTTTTCCGACCTGAACCTTTTGGGTACTTTTTTGAGCAGGAACCTTCTCAGTAGGAAGCTTTTTAGCTCCCCTGAAGCAGAGATTGAACAAGCCGATATTTAAGCGGTTGGCAGATTTTCCGATTTTTGCGTAGCTTGTATTGACTAGTTAGTGTTGTTCAGTACTGCAATTTGTTCAAGTCCCGGTCCCCCAAAAAAGTACTACTGTACCTCACTAGCAGGAACCTTTTTTGGGGCCAGGAACTATACAAGAGGAACCTTTTCGGGGCTAGTTCCCCCCAGTGGGAAAGGCACTACAAGGTCCACTTCTGAAGCAGTTGATCACAAGCAAATCCTACGTACTGTACTTCGTAATTTGTCAAGAGTTAGGGTTATTGTTCATTTTTTTAGTACAAAATACATAACTGGTTAGCGTAATGTCCCTGTAGAGCCTCGTATCTGTGTGAGGTGTAACAGAGCGGTGACAGGTGCAGCAGCGCTCAGGTTGCTAAATTGACTTCCCAGAGGAGTTGCGTTCAATACTAGTTTAGCTCTTAACTAGCATGCAGCTGATTGCATTTCTCCCCCACCATTTACAGCTAGTCTCTCTCTCTCTCTCTCTCTCTCTCTCTCTCTCTCTCCACTTCTCTGTTGCTTGACAACCAATCCAGCTCATTAGTGCTAAACACTGAATAAGTGTTAATAACAGTAATTAGTACACGTTGATTTTTTTCCTTTTCCTTTTTTACACATTAACACGTTGACTATGTACAGCAATTTGGCATTTTTTGGTTATTCTTTCAATGGTATGTTTTACTAACTTTTATGAACGGGGTAGTCATTACTATCATCTATGTGTTACAGTTATCTCTGCCAATTACTTTGCACAAATTGACATCGGCATTCTGTTTTTCCAAAGCAAGGATTATATCATCACAGCATAATCCCATACTGTGACATTCTCTCAGTGCAGCATGGTAGGAAGAGGATTTCCACCGCATGCTAATGAATTTCAAATTGAAACGACGGCATGAAACGATACAACCGTCTTTCATTTGATCCGAGAGGAAGTGAGATCCCAGGGATTTCGTGCGGTGCATTACCAACGCAGGATATTGGTTATTCCGAGCAAAAGAAAAGTATAATGAAACCGACAGAAACAGCATAAAATGAGAGCTTTCTCAAGCTGATCGGCAAACGAGAAGGAGGGAACTGAGGCGAGGTCAAAGAAAAGGGGGTGAACGTGATGATTGAGTGATTTTGTTGGGAGAGTAAGAGGAGGAGGACATGCTGGTGGAGAGGGAGTGGAGGAGTCAGCGGAGCTTGAGTGGCTTCAGACAGACTGTGGTAGGAGTTGTCAATAAGGTAGCGCATATCAAAGTCAAGGAATACCACACCGATGAAAAGAGAGAGAGAAGGGGATAAAGGCAGTTTAAGATTGTATGGAGAAGGATCACAGGAGTACGGGAAACTTGAAATGAGAAGGATCAAAATCCCACAGAAAAAAAAAATAAAACCAGAAAGCTAGAGAGAATGAGACCGAGAGAGGGAGGTAGTGAGACATATAAAGATGGATCAAACACCCACTGAAGTAGAGAGGGGGAGAGTGATTGAGAGGATGAGAGGGAGGAGGAGGAGTGGAAAAGCAGCCGTGATGAGATGGATTCTGCTGGACCATGAGATTGATGACTCTGCTTCGGAAAGAAGGAGAGACGGAGCAAAAGAGAGGGAGAGACAGAACGGGGGGGGGGATGAGAGAAGGTCCTGATGAAAAGAATCATTGCGCACGCTGCAAGACATTGGAAATCTCAAGCCCGATTAAAGAATGAGCCAGTGTTATCGCAGCCCCTCCATCTTGAAACGAGGGCGGGAGCATCTCTGCACTTTCCAGCGCACACAGTATCACCGTCTATGGGATTTCTCGTTCATCATCAGCGATGCGTGGAGAAAATGCTTTTGCCCCCATCTGTGTACATCCGAATACAAGCAGAGCCCGTGCCACGTCAAAAGAGATTACCTCTGTAGCAAATAAAAGTCTGTATAAAGGATTAGATTTACTTTGGCTCTCAAGCACTTCTAATCCTGTGAAGGCGGTACCCATCATCGCCTCGCAAACACAACAAGTACAAATACACAAATACAAATTGCCAGTTTGTGTACAGTATACGTACCCAAAAAGCACATGCCATATATTAGGGGAAGAAATGGTGGGGCGAAGTAGGGAATGTGAACAAGGGAGCGATACAGGGAATCAGAGAGTGGATCCAAAACATTTCCCATGAGAATGTTTTACTTTCTCGTAGTCTTTCTTGATCTTTCTCTCTCAGCCTGCCAGACTAGGGCTGATTTGCCAGGCTGTGTCTGGTCCAGGGAGGATAAGAGGGAGATAAACAGCATTTGTAAACAGAAAGTGGTCAGAGCTGAGACAGTGCAGCCTTTTCAGGAGTTTACTGGGATATTCCCTTTTTTTCAAAACCACCGATCTCTTATCAGAGACAGTGATAGATTGATAGGGTAACAGGCTGTGGCGCAGTTCTGCATGCCTAGCCAGTGGACTGATGTTATGGACTGTAATGAATGGCCAAGAGTTAAACATGCTTATCCTACTTTTGGTGTTTTGTAATGCATTTATGCTGGAATTGTGCTGTCATTGACTCTCTTGTGTTTTCTTATCTCTCTAGATGCTGTCAAGGAGAGCCAAAGGCATCGCTCCTAAGAGCTGCAATGGAACACAGTAACACCATGGCCATGATAACCAATCTCCTTTTCAATTGGAACACCGACACTAGACTGTAGAGACAGTCCATTATCTAAAATTAATGTCAAGCGTGTTGCGGATGCAGCCTCAAGCTGCACCGCCGGAACTAGGACAACCCATGGAGGTGTGGCCTCAACGTTTCCAATGCTGCTGCCACTGGTAACGCCAGCCAAGTGAACAGCGATGCCTTCAAAGGTCTCCTGCTTGTACTTGCTGACCGTGGTTTGCTGGGCTAGTGCTCTGTGGTACCTGAGTGTGTCACGCCCCTCCACTTCCTATGTGGGCCAGCTGACCATCCCTATCCGCAACAAGATGCCCAAGCTCCTGAAGAACGCCACCTTCAGTAACATCCGCACGCGCCCACTCAACCCGCATGACTTTGCTTACCTCATCAACGAAGCCAAGAAGTGCGAGGCGGAGGCCCCCTTCCTTGTCATCCTGATCAGCACCACCCACAAGGAGTTCGATGCCCGCCAGGCCATCCGAGAGACGTGGGGCGATGAAAGCACGTTCGCCGATGTACGTGTGGTCACCCTCTTCCTGCTAGGCCGCAACACAGATGTCGTCCTCAACCAGATGGTGGAGCAGGAGAGCCAGATCTTTCATGACATTGTAGTGGAGGACTTCATTGACTCTTACCACAACCTGACCCTTAAGACCCTGATGGGCATGCGCTGGATGGCCACCTTTTGCCCCAACGCTCAGTACATCCTCAAGACAGACAGTGATATCTTTGTCAACATGGAGAACCTCATCTACAACCTCCTGAAGCCCACCACCAAGCCCCGGAGGAGGTATTTCACCGGCTATGTCATCAATGGTGGGCCAATCAGAGACATGCGCAGCAAGTGGTACATGCCCAGGGATCTGTACCCAGACAGCAAGTACCCGCCATTCTGCTCTGGTACTGGGTATGTCTTCTCGGCAGATGTGGCTGAGCTCATTTATAAGACCTCCTTGCACACCAGGCTACTGCACCTGGAGGACGTTTACGTGGGGGTGTGCCTCCGTAAACTGGGCATCCACCCCTTCCAAAACAGTGGTTTCAACCACTGGAAGATGGCATACAGCCTTTGTCGATACCGTCGAGTGGTCACTGTCCACCAGATCTCCCCTGAGGAGATGCACCGCATCTGGAACGATATGACCAGCAAGAAACACCTCAAATGTTAGCAGGACTGTTAGCAGTAATACCAGTGGAGGAGTAAATGTCCTCTTTTCACCTTTTCTATCACTGACACTGGAAGATACTGTACAGCACGCAGCACCGAGCTGAAGGAACAGTACCGACAAACCATCCAAGGCTTTGTCCCGGCGCTGATTGATTTGCCGGATGTCTCTTTTGTACTGGGCCAAAGCAATTCTCCTCTGTATTATTTCTAGTATTCCTTCACTAAGGTGTATATGAGTGCTACTAAGCTCACACACACATGTATTAGGCACAAAGGTGGAAATGTGTTTTCCAACAATTTGGTCAAATAATTGCTCTTAAACTAAACAGGCAAAAGTCAGGGTGGTGGTAAAAACATATTGGCAGCAGTATATTGCACTGTGCGATTTGATAGGAAATAACAACACAGGAAGTGTAGAAGCTCTAAACTATACTGTTCATTCATACAATACACAAACAATACAGTTATTTTAACCCAGACATCTGCCTCTTGGGTGGATCAAGTTCTAATGATGATGTTCCTCATGTTATTTCAGTTGTTGTACTTTGACCCTTATGAACCAGTGTGTGTTGGATGTACTACTGTTTAGCACTGCAGCAGATGTTGTCATTGTGCGGACCATGGTGAGTTTACAATGTAATGATTCAATGTGCTAGTCGTTCAAATAGGCTTGAAACACGTGTACCAATGTTGCACTTGCTCTAGGAAAGCTACAGATCGAGTTTGACTGATTGGACCCGTTTGCCTCTGTAAGTTGTAATATATTCTTTTCAGAATCAAACATATTTTCTTAAAACAGATCCGGAGATCTTTGTATTGTACATAGAGAAAGAAATCCTTTCTTCAATAGCAGTGTTTACTGCTACAAGGTACCCAGACGGCATTGTGAAGATATCGGCTGCTTGCATTCCCAAGTGAATGTTACTTCTGTTGATGTGTAATGTGCAGTTATTTGTCTCGCAGTGCTGTGAGCAGGCTGCAGAGTATTATATTTTCTATTACTTGAACCTGAAGGGGAACAGATGTAAAGGCAGCGGTAGCGTACACTGAGAATATATAGTACATTTTTGAGTGCTTTCTTCTTTTCAATTACTTGAGATTAAAAAAATGCTTTTATAATACTGATATTTGTATTTATTGTATGAATGGAAATAAAAGTATTCACACGTCCTACACTGCTATTAAAGGCACTGCAACTTAAAATCCCTGCATGTACGAGTGGAAACATAACTACACTCTGCAGTGCCACTGAAAGCTCTCTGTGGCCACGTTCTCATCTCTGCAGGTGTGAGTGTGTGAGAGTACACCGAGCAGAGCATGTGCAGTGTGTGCTTCATTCAGATGTAGCAAGCAGTGTAATTGGCACAATAAATTGCTTGTTTTCAATCATAAAATTTAAGTAAAGAGAAGTTATTGAGTCCAATGGATTTTAGTGTCGAGTAAACTAAATACCGAAGCTTCCTTTGCGTCGAGGCGGCCCATAGGCGTTTGTATCTTTGGCATACATCATTTTAAGTGCCCATGTGTGCAGGCATGTGGGTGCTCAGTAAGGGTCCTGTTAGATGTCAAAGAGTGTGACGTTACATCAGCAGCCGGAAACCTACAAGTCGATGCCTACAAGTGTGCATGTGTGCATGTACATTTGAGATTTGAACTCTTTGTTCCAGGCGTCATCGTCCCAGGGAGCGGCGACACACCTGCGGGATTCTGCGCTCGCAAAGATAAACACAGAACGCGGGAAAGCACTTTGTGATGAGGCTCTTTCCTCAAACACTTTCATTGCGGAATCGTTTGGGAGCTTGTAGGCAGAAAACATACCATTTCCTCTCGTGAATTCCTCAGAATAAACTATTCCCAGTCGGTGTCTCAGCATCAAATACATCCTTTTGATCAATTTCAAGGAGAGAGTTTGAAAGTACAGTAAAACATGATTGAAGCAGCTTTACGTCACTGTTTCCGTTTAGGATGCATTTGTTCCTTAGGTTTTCTGGGAAAACAAGTACATGGAATAAGCAAAGGAATTCATTTACCACCCCACAGCCACAGTATGCTATCACTTAATGACTTAATTTTCTTCCAAGAAATTGACATTACCCACAGCTTTCAGACTGGCCACTAGTATACTGTAGCCTACATGTGAAATAATTGTTATTCACAGCTATTTATCTCCTGATGCTGCGTTCTGCATCCCTCTGATCACCCCCTACGGCATCTGCAATTTGATGCAATATGCTGAGTAATAGAAAGATTGCTCTGTAATTGGCTGAACAACCCAGTGGTAGAGCATTTAAGAGGCTAAAGCTTTGGGAAAATGAAAAGCGAGCGATTATTCTGGGGCTCGTGGTAAATGAACCTTGTAACGAGCAAGGCGGAGTGGTAGACGATTGGGTACACTCCGGTTTCAAAACAAAACAGGAAGGCCTTGAATTAAAAAAAATAAAAATAAGGGGGGCAACAGAAAAGACCTTGGGTTGACATCGCAGTCTAGATAGAGCGTAAAGACTGGAGGCACATTTTTTTAATGCAGCGTAACACATTGTAGAGAATAACAGATAATCCCCAGTTTATCCGCGGATGGCTGCCTAAAAACTTCCCTCTCTTCCATTCGGTTCACACAGCCTCTTCACGACCGGTGCTTTGAGACGCAGGAGCGGATCCTGTGAGCGTGTGCGCTTACGAGGAGATTGCTGTGGGAATAAATTGGCAGTGTGCAATCTGCCATCTGTGCAGACGCAGTTATATAAAAGGTGGAAGAGAAGGGCTCGGCGAGAGTAGCTGGGGAGTCCGAGTTGAATCCTCCGCTTCCTGTAAGAGGTGCTACCATCACCATTCTGCTGGAGCGACACCCGGACGCCTCCCTGAAATGACTGCGATGATTGTGTGTAAGTATGTGCATCCTTGTTTGTGCATGTTTGTGTGTAGGCTTGTTTCTTCACAGCTAAGTCAATTTTATTTATTTTTTATTTAGCCTTTATTTAAACAGGTAAAATCACATTTAGACCTAGGTCTAATTTTCAAGTGTGACCTGTTCAGACAGCAGCAGCAATACAATAGTTACATAAAACATAAAACATAATTAAAATACACATGACAAACAGGGATAGGGAAAAAAAAAAAAGTAAAGAAAAGAGGACACAGAATCATAAAATTGAAAGTACAATACAAGTCAATAGTCTGGTTGGTTGGTTTCTCAGTGCCTAGTGTGTCTCTGCTCATCCTTGGACCTGGAGAGAGCAAAATGACAGTAATATTTACTTGCTACTCACAAAGACCCCAAAGGTCAACTTGATTTACTGTAGTTCAGCAATGAAAAACACAGATGCTATTAATATTAATATTTTGGTCCCAGTTGCCAAATTTAAAACATTTGATAAATATGCATCATAAGTCGATTTTTGGATGGAGGCTGCTGCTGAACAATCTCATTTGTTTTCAAATTGTATACTGCTCCTCTGCACAAAAATCAATACCAGCGGGTTGAATAAGCTCGGGAATGCAAGTTGACAGGCAGGTAGGCCATCCAATCATTTCATTCGTTATTACAGTATTGCGACCGCTACAGACACCGGATTTTTTTCTTTTTTATTCAGAGCATTTGATTTATTGATTGCTGTCGGGATATAAAGACAATTTCAACAAATATAACAAAAAATGCTTCTAAAATAAATTACCTACCCTACCTTTAATGATGTGTTTGTCACTGGTGTTTTTTAGATTGCATTTGGCGTGGCTCGTTTTTGTGGTCATTCCAACTTTCCATGTGTGTGTTTCCTGCAGGACGTATGCAGATCAATGTCTAAACAACTTGGCTAAAAAAAACAACTATCAAAAATGTAAAGCCACCCCTAAATATTGATATCTAGCATTAATATTGATATCTGTCAAGAAATGTCCTTGTCGAAGACAGACAGCATTTCAGCAGCATCAATTATTTTCTGTCATCCGTAAGAGATGGATGGGATTTAAATCGGAAGCATATATCAGGATGTGAGGCAGTGGCCCCGCGAGCACTTGACAGAGATGAGTGTGACACTCCGGCAGAATTTGAATTGCTTGAGCGATAAATTAACTCTTAACACCCTGAGATGGAAGCTGATCTTTTGGAACGATGGAGGCACGGGGTCGACTCCCACCTCCACCGAGAGAAGCAGGCCCATATTTATGACCAGCTGGGAGCCCGGACAGATCGGGCTTTCATACTGGATATTTGCATGTCTGTGGCTGTCAGGCCTTGGAGTCGAGTCTCATACATATCTGATGGGGTTGTGAATATTCATAAAGCTCGACCCTTCGTCTCAGAGAGCAGGTAAAGATATCTTGTCAAGGCTCACTCCCGTGCCTCTACTGCGGGGGAGGGTGCACAGCTATAGGCCTGTGCTCTTTGAAAGCTTGGAAGCTCTCGAGCCATCATCAAGCATAAACGGGCTTTGGGATTCACAATCTTCGCACCGACGAGGAGCTGTTGCATTTTGATGTCACATTTGAAGACCTGAAGCCTTCAAAGCGGCGGTAGCAGTTCCAGCAGACGGCCCCCGACTTCCCTCTCCCGGGCCACATTAACCAGCTCTGACTGGGGGATCCCGAGGCGTTCCCAGGCCAGCGTGGAGATATAATCCCTCCACCATCCTTACAAGATGGCCCGAACCACCTCAACCGGCTCCTTTCTACGCAAAGGAGCATGCGATCTCGTTCTTTCGGTCATGACCCACCCTTCATGACCATAGGTGAGGGTAGGAACGAAGACTGACCGGTAGATCCAGAGATGCTACCTCCACGACCCGACTTCGGATTAGCGGTTGAAGATGGATGGATGGATGGATGGAAGCCTTCAAATGGAAGCCTTTGGGGGGCCAAATGTGAATTATAGAATTTTGATTGCCATAAAAGTTGGGTTCCTCTCACCAAAGGCGTCTGAGTGTTTGTATTAATGTTGCTACCTAATGCAAAAAGACTTTTAACAATGATTTATCAGCTTTGGTCTCTTTTGTTTCTTATACGTCACATCTGAACTCATTTGCTTTCACCCACTGGTCTTAAGATGCCGTTCGGTGGGCAGTGCCTGTGAACGTCGAGGTTGGTACTGACCCAGTCATTAGCCAAAGACCCGGAGAGAGCTAGGTGATTCATTTGGGATGTAATACATCTCTATTAAAATCACATCCATCTCACTCCTTACCTGTCCCACATCTCACAGGCACTCTCACTTTTGACATGGAAAGAAAACCGGGTTGTACATCAGCCTTTTCCTCTATCTCTACCTCCCCTCTCCCTCGTCTCCTGTTCCCTGTGTGCTGATCCCTCCCTCTCCCTCTCCCTCTCTCTCTCTCACTCTCTCTCTCTCACTCTCTCTCTCTCTCTCTCTTGGATAAGCTAAACCAGGTCGAAGCCTCCATCTACTCTATCGGCTTGTCCAGTCTCTTCCTGGCTGAATGTGTTGTCATTGCGAGGCCAGAGGAATCCTCAGCAGATGCCTCAGAGACAGTTTGGCTCCCCGCTGTTGACAGACAGCACAGCTTTGAAAGTGAAAACAAAGCTATTTTTGGGCGGTCTTCGCATGGATGGCATGCATGAATTTAGAACAAAAGAGAACAAAAACACAGATGTTTTCTTTGAACTTGTTTGACATCTTTTCACACACACAATGCTGTAGGAGAACAGCATGGGAAACAAAAACCTTTATTTTTTTTTATTTTTTTTTTGCCAAAACATTACATATATTGCACATGAATTTGTATCATCAAACAATATTACATTGATCTGGATTCCCATTCCACTGCTACCCTACTACTTACCTATATCTCACAGCAT
>CABFOP010100349.1:0-11730 GCA_900683385.1 Anoplogaster cornuta | reverse complement strand
TTTATGGAATATTCCGTAAATTTGAAGTAACGGGTCCATTTGTCTGCTCGGTCACGGTTCTGCTTCGGTTTTCCGCGTATAAACTGCTCAACAGCGCCATCGCCGTTGTCTCGTGTTCGACAAAACCCATTCATTTCTATGTGACAGGTAATACCACCTAGCAACGGCGATGGCGCTGTTGAGCAGTTTATACGCGGAAAACCGAAGCAGAACCGTGATAGAGCAGACAAATGGACCCGTTACTTCAAATTTACGGAATATTTCATAAGACCAACACGCCCACTTTTGAGACAACTCCTGTGGCTTCCTCAGCAGTACTTTTTATTTGAGATTGGTGCATTTTTGAATAAGTGGGTCGGCGGCGAATTTTATTTTTCCTGATTTTGGGGGGGAACGAGTGAGACTCTACTGCAGTATGCTGGAGAGTCTCATGTGAGGCTAGCATTATAGATGCACTATTTTTAAAACTCATAATGGTCTTAGGAGATACATGGAACGAGTCGATCAGATCAGAATAATGTCGGAAATATACAATGTATTCAATGGTGCTTTCCCGAAAAGTTGAGAGACTAGATTAGAACAATGATTATGTAATGAATAAGTATTACTATGGACAGTGTTGACAGGAAGTGCTTTTATTTTGAAGTGCAAAGAAGTGATCCTGTGCAGTTGTTGTCGCTAGCTTCGGTGATGTTATGAATACGAGACAGTGATGTGCGGTGAGGTCAATGGCTGAGGAGGCACTGGCTGGTATCAGAGCAGATCTACACACATTATGAACCGATAGAGGAGCTTCATTCACTATTCTATTTAGCTTTTCATTTATTCATTGCTCACTTTCTAGATTTGGTCATTATCTTGTTCTGACTTCACAAATGTCTTTTATTGTTTATTGTTACAAATGTCATTTATTGTTTATGTGTCCAGGCTCCCATGAGCAAACACTTTTTTTTATACAAAGGTAGTATGTACGATACGAAATTGTCTTTATATCCCGACAGAAATCAATAAATCAAGTCCTCTGAAAGAAAAATGGAAACAACAATCCGGCAGCCGTAATACTGAAATAAGTCCGTCCAATAATTTCATGCAGTCCGAATGAAATGATTGGACAAGTCTGTTAACTTGACCTTCAGCTCGAATTAAATGATTAGATGGCCCATTTGGCTGGAATTAAATGATTGGATGGCGTACCTGCCTGTCGACATGCATTCCCAAACAACCGGGAAACCAGACTCGAGAAGTAGGGACTGGACCACGGTGCGATGGGGACCGTTATCGTTTTCACACCGTCCCCCCGAGCAAAAACACACAAGCGGACTTCTGGACACCACATTTCCCACACCAGTCCACAATTTGGTGGGATTCAGCGCTGAAATTAGCCATTCTTTGCTCGCTGCTTCTGTGGAAATCAACCATGAAACCCTTCTCGCACAAGTAGCGGCCGGACCTCACTACGACAAAGAGCTTTATCAACAAAACACTGTCCCCCGATCTTCAACAGGCAAACGGACTTCTGGACACCACATTTCCCACACCAGTCCACATTTTGTCAATGTACGGTGATGTCATTCGCCATCCTTTGCTCGCTGCTACCGAGGTAGGACAAAAACGAAGGTACACCCTACCTTTAATCTTCTCAAATTTCTAGTGGGAATGTGATCTTAATCTTTACCATCTACAGTGTAGATAGTTCATGGTTAATTACATGTACTGTATCACTCTTACAAGTTTCTCATAACCACGGTACTGCAGCTTGTGCTGTGGTCCGTGTGTGGTAACTGTGTGCAGTGAATGCCAAGAGTATTGGTCAATATGGCCTTTTATAGATGAAAAACCCATCATCATAGTTTCACTGTGTTCAGCCCTTAAACACCCCAACGCATGATGACTATTTGTACAATCTATGTCTACTGCAGGATTGGTTCACAGGAGGTCGAGCATCACCATGGTACATCGATAAGAATGTAGGAGGGACAACTGATGTTTCCATTTAAGCCATTTATTGCCACTACAGCAACATATGAAGAAAGCAGTAACTCACTTTATCACGCATAACGTGAGGACAGAGGGCCCTGACATGTGGTTTGTGTTGCTTCCAGCCAGAACAAAGGAAATGGGCGGGACATATCTTGTGACTAGAGTCAGTCTGTAGGAACAAGTAATAACCTTGAACAATACAGCTCAATTTTAGAAGGGCAGCTGAAAATGTTTACCTAAGCTCATCATTTTTGTCTTTCAAAAATGATTTTTTTTTAAATTTGGTTCTTGTTACAATAACTTGCTGTTAGTGTAGATCAATTACAAAGAAGCTAACCTCTCTTGTTCTGCTCTACGGCTTACTTCTTATACTTTATTCTTACCGCATCGTGTTCATGATGACCATCTCTTCATGTAAAGTCACTTCGATGTCAGTTTCACGCCATAACATGTTAAATATTCTCATGTGAGGGCGATTTCTAGCTTCCGACCCTTTGGCCTTGTATTGTCTCCTTATCCATAGGCTTGCACAGACTTCTTTGTTGTGTTGGTGAAAACAGCCAACCATAATACATTATTACATACTAATAATTGAATTATTACATTGAATCTTCCATTGAATCCTTTCTTCTTTTTTATCCCAATAGCCATTGACCCATTCTTGCCCCATGTGATGTCTTCCTCATGGTTCCCCTTTCAATGTAATCAGGCATATATGGATAAACACATTCCTCTACTCCATTCAGCATTATCCATAGATATGTCATCTGTCCTCCCCACTACCATGTCATACTTGTTGCCTGTTTTCCCCCACAATCAAACCTACTGTAAGGCTATTGTAAGCCCTTTACACTTTACAATAGTCCTTTTGTCAGATGCTGGTTTACAAACCGCCTCTTAAAGTCATTTCCTGTGGATATCTCCTCTCACTTCTGGAGGCCTCAAGTCCAACTTGAAAATCTAGGCTGCACAACTTTGCAACTTGCAAACATCTATCAACCTGTGAATCTTTCAACAAAGGTGCTGTACCATTAATTGTTTTATTGTCCTCAATATGTCCTGTTGTTGCAATTATTTGTTGTATTTTGTTTAATATTGTCTATTCTTATCTATATCCAATTCTGCTGAAATGACTGAATTTCCCCACTGGGATCATCAAAGTTTCAAAAATCACTACAAGTACAGTTAGGTGATTCTCTAGTTTACCATGCAGGTCAACTATTTATTGTTTTTCTTCATGTTTACCCTAACATCTTTAGTTAACAAGGGACATGCTTTTCATAATTTGGCAGCAATCTTCATCCCCAGCTCAAAGCACATATGGAATGAATAAAACTGGCTGTGGCTGACCCACTGTTTACTTAATAATGTGGACTTCCTCTCAAAGGTTTGCAGTCTCATGAAACACAGTTCAGAGTTTGAACTTTTTACGGTCCTTTTTCAGAATAAAATAAACATGTAGCATTGCCATGGCAAGATGCCCAACATTTATTACAATTGAACAGGCACAGCGACATGGTTTAAATACATGCATATGGTGCACAAAGTATGTTTCATTTTTCTAGTTATTTTCCTTTAAGCTCGACGCCTCTGCCTCAACACTGTGCATCTGCCGCCCCCTGCTGGCCATATTAGACAGACCAAAACCAAGATAATTGGTTTGCATGCATAAGCTACTTTATTCAACATATTAAATTAAGTATAAATGCCAAAGAATGAAGAAAATTATCTTTTTGAAACAGGCAAATAAATTAAAGTCACCCTTGCGAAGATGCAACACAGAAGGCATAACATCTCAATTTCCCATTATTTGTTAAATATTTCCATTGCCAACATTAATCAAGTACATACTTAAATTAAAATGCAGCAATCACTACTACAGTTGCAAGAACACTTGGTAAATTCCAGTCAGTCCGCACAGCTACATTTTAATGGAAAACGAGGAGCTGGCAATCATGTCAGTGCTTGGAAGAACACATGCATTTGGAAAGCACACCATCACCTACCAAGAAGGCACAATACCTGACAGCTTAGTTCCCTTCACTTTTCATTAATGGAAATTATCCTTAGTGTTCAAGTGGAATCGAAAGCAACAGTGATACCCAAATGTGAAATGAAGTCACTGTTCTTGTACCTGGCATGGCATCACAACACTAAGTAGACTCACGCTGCTATGTTAGCATTTATATGGTGAAGACCTTGCTTATGGTGTGTCTGCACACACCATAAGCATATACAATACTAACTGAAGGCCATGGTGAATGAGCAAGAGGGAAAACTACCTCATACATTGACATTTATATATAATTAACCATGTTTATTGTAAGTTTATATAATATATACATACTTAGCAAACAAAACTTCCACCTGTAGCTAGACTGAATTGTGCTCATTTCAAAGAACAATTCACAATATCATCTCACTTCAGAGAGCAAAAGGAGGAAATCTATCATCATGAATGAAGAAGCATTCAATCCAATACGGGACTGGGAAATGAGTAGTGTTCTCACAAAATGTCTGAATTTTGTCTTCTTAGATCGGAGGTTGGACATTCCACAGTTTCAAGTTGCCTTGAGTGTGAGTGCATTATGACTATGTACAAAACCAGCTCACGCAGTGTGAGGGGAGTTTTATATGCTGCAAACATATTGAATCAAGGCAATGCATACAGTATATGGAAGATTGTAACAGGAAGGTGACAAGAGGGGACGAGGTCCAAAGACAAAGAGAAATTATAATCAACTATAGATCAAATGTGGAACCAAAAGCAGATTGACCCCGACATCACCACTGCTACAAGAAAATAACCTGCAGAAATGTTGGATAAAAGGGCATTCACTCGTTGAGTAGCGTGGATGTGAGGGAAGAGGAGGAGAGGAACGGTGTCTTCTTAGTAAGAGCGGATGGCAGGAGGGATGTGGGCGCAATCCTGTTCATCCAGAGAGTGGTCAATCACACGACGGTACTCCAAGGTCACCTATGATTGGACAGGACAAGACCACAGACCTCAGAATACTACTGACCAATTCAAATAAGATGTTTTTGTATGTATTGTTTGTGTGTTGATTGGTGTGTATTGATTGCGGATTACTGCTGGCTGCAAAACATATTGCCCTTCAGGAATAATAAAGTTTACCTTACCTTAATAATGATCATGATTATAAAAACAGGTAATGGCTAAACTCTAACTAACTGCGTACCTTGCCAGTCTTAGGGTCAACATAGGACAAAGTGTGTTTCCTCCAGTGCTGATCGAAGGGCTTCTTCTCCTGGCCCTGCAGGGGCTTAGAGTAGTCATACTCGTCAATACGGTCCTGGAATTAAGTATAGAGAAATAATGTCAATGGCGAGAATGAGAGAGAAAGTAGTCATACTCATCAATTCAGTCATCTACAGAAAAAAAGAAAATGGGGACAGAGGCACTAACAGAAAGAGGGAGAAAGAGAGTGGAAAGGAAACTGAGAAAGAGAGAAAGAAATAGACAAGGGGAAATTCAGGGAATGGTAATCCAGACCTTAAAGTCCTCTCTGGCATGTGCCCCCCTGCTCTCTTTTCGCTGCTCAGCAGAGTGGATGGTCTGGACGGCATTCAGCATCAGGTTCTGCAGCTCCAACGATTCCACCAGGTCTGTGTTCCACACGATGCCTGGAGAGGAGAGGGGAGAGGAAAGGCCATAAGAAGAGGCAGGAAAAGAAGAGGGGAGAGAACCAAAAGATACCTGGGCTTTTATTCTGAAACTAGATGAGGTGGAGAGGAGAGGAATACATTGTTAACTAGTAAAATCAGCAGTACTTCTGTTGAAGGGAGTAATGTTTGTACTACCACTACTACCACTAGAGCCCGACCGATACTGGATTTTTGGGGGCGATGCCAATACTGATATTGGGAAGTAAAAAAGATTCAATATCGATATATCGGCTGATATTCTTTATATATAAACACATTTTTTGCAATGATCCCTCAAATGTGGTTATCAAACACTTGTGACAAAGATGTAATGGAGGCAGGATATTTTACAGTTTAACAATAAACTTTATTATCCAAAATTAGTCTGACATCAGTGCACTGAACAGTAAACTTCAGTACCTCTAAATTGTACTAAAGTACAGTACTTGAGTAAATATACTTAGTTACATTCCACCACTGCTCTCTGCTAAACCAGGCAGGGCTTGACGCTTACTTTTTTCCCAAGGAGCATGTTATATTTAGGAGCACATAGAGAACTTTAGGGGCGCAATGAAAATGTATCAAATAATGTGTTTTTCCTTAATAAAGGGACTCAAGGAGACATTTACACGCAAAATGATTTTTTAAAATGTAATACAAAACGTACGCTAGATTTTTAATTATTTCTGTTTCAAACTGTATTTATTTAATAACTAGAGCGGCACTCGGAGAGTGCAGACCTCCGCCCCTGAGCGCTATCCGACATGGATCAGAGGTTCAATCGCCATTTCAGCCTATTAGGTCTGTATTTTCTACAAGGCCACTGAAACATCTTTACGTTTTGCAAAAGAGGTGACTTTCAGCTGCCTTTCACCGCCAACTGCCTTACAAATGTGTCTCCCGTCCCCGAGTCATACACATCTTACAAACAGCGTAGTTTTAACACCGTCACTCTCGACTCTTAGGAACAGAACAGAATGACTAGCTAGCATGTTCAAAATAAACTAAATAATGTTTATTCATGTTAGACCTGCATATTTACATATACAAACTGACCTATTGTTATTATGATGCTACTCTTGACTTGAAAAGATGTCAGCCTCTATTTACATAAAGTTGTCCTCGAAAATGAGCCATGGGAATGTTTTCTGCCACTGCAACTTGTATTTCCTACCGGCAGTGGAGGATGAACTGGTATCGCCGCCGGGGGCTTCAGTTAATGTTACTTGTCGCCTTCCTCCTCCATCTCCTCCATCTCCTCCTTGGCATCGACTGTTTCAGTTGAAACTTCAGTTTCTGTCGCACATACTGTCTATGTTGCTTGCTAACTTTAGCTATCTAGCTCACTGCATGGTGGTGTTTAGTCTTGTTTGCTCACGTGATCCACTCGTGCTGGTGTTGTATCATGAATGTATCATTTTCACTGTACCACCTGGTGAGTGGATCACGTGATTTTTTTTCAATGGACAACATTGGTTCAGCGCAGTGACCACTATTGAATTGAATTGTCTTTATTGTCATTGTACATTCATACAACAATACAATTATCGTCATTGATTCATGCTACAGCTTTGTTTAGCTTCCGAACTTTATTTCAATGGATTGAATGATTGTTACTGACTGTACTGACAAACTATAACTGGCTAAGATAGCAAATAGATGTGATTAGCATGAGTGACATGGCGGTTGTCAGGGACAGGGTTAACGTTATATTGGAGTTACATTGAAAAAGGGAAATGATGGGTCATTGTTTATTAACTTTCCAGTATGTATTTCACAAACTAGTTAGCAACTTACCGTGAAGACACTGCCTGATGTGCTGCAGACAGTGCTGAGAGTATTGTAAACAATGGAGTCGGAGCGCGCTCTGCTGGACAAACTACGTGATGACACCATTTCTAAATCACCCCAAGCATCTTTTTCTACATTATATGTTGTGTAAAAAAACTTTTCATATCGGCGCATATCAGAAAAAAAAACGGCGATACCGATATATCTGTGATAGGCCCATATCGGCCGATAAAATCGGTCGGGCTCTAACTACCTCCATACGTCTGCTAAAGAAACCGAGAGGGAAAGGAAAAGAGTGTGCATGGGAGTACGAGAATGTGTCTAAGAGAGGTACAGTACCTCTGTCAAAGGTCTTGATGTTGTCCAGGGTCTGGTAGACGGCATCCATCTTGTCGCAGCCCTCCTTCAGCACAGAGCCGGTACGGAACACTGCAGCATGGGTCTGCATGGTCTGGACGAAGGGGCAGGGGAAGGCTAATTCATTATGTTTGCATACAGGCCAAGTCACAGGTGACAGATTTCTGAGGGACTCGGCATACAGACAGGCTAGGTGACCACCGATGGATGTGCATCTGTGTGCATGTTAGTATATGTACCTTCTGCATGTTGAGCCTGATCTCAGATGTTCTCATACTTCCATTGGCAAACCTCAGCTTGTCCAGGTTGGCCACAGACTCCTCTCCTGCACTGGGCTTCAGAGGGGACAGCTTCTCTCCTGAAGAGAATATACAACACCAATGTCAGCAAGACAAAGTATTCATGATGTTCATTTATAGAGACACAAAGCAGATTCCTCAGAGCATAGTGCGTCTGGGCATCTGAATTTTCCTCAAAATGCTTCATAGAAATGAGCAACGAAAGGGATGACTGGAAGAAGTCTATACTGGCAGATAAATCTGTAATTCTGCTCCTTAAATATCATCTGTCATTAATGCCTTAATATGCAAGAAAAAAGGATGCTTCATATTGCAAATTTGTAACAGCTAGGAGACTCACGCCTTTGCTTTAGACAGCCTCCTGTACTGATGGAGGGTCTCGAAAAGGTTTTAAAACTATGCAAGTGATATATTGGCTTTCTTTCGGTACTAATAAATTAATAGGGAAACGAAGCAGAAGTTAACCAAGACCGCCCACTGGTTTACTAGAGACTAGCACAACATCGTAAGGGATACATTCTGTAATTAAGAGGGGAAAAAACTCTTTGCATGCAAAATTGTGTACTTATAAAAGGTAGTCAATGAAATAATATCATCTCATTCTGTGACATATTTCAGAATTGTACAATTAGTAGTTCCTTATATCAAGTAATTTGTAATGTATTAGAATAGGTAGAAGTGACGTCAACTTCAGCTCCCTATTGAGTTCCTCACCGGGTTTGTTCTCCTCAGCAATGGTGAGGGCACAGGCTCTACCGAACACCACCAGGTCCAGTAGGGAGTTGGCGCCCAGCCGGTTGGCGCCATGGACACTGGCACAGCCCGCCTCACCGCAGGCATACAGTCCTGGTACCACCTTGTCTACTCCGTCTTTGTGAGTGATCGCCTGACAGGGGCGAGGGTGAAAATGAAAAGTGTGAGTAGGTGAGTCCTCCCACACCGGAGTGCACTGTGTATACTGTACGTGTGTGTTTGTACTATATGTATCGCCTACCTGTCCCTTGTAGTTAGTGGGTACACCCCCCATATTATAATGAACAGTAGGTAGGACAGGGATGGGCTCTTTAGTGACGTCGACCCCCGCAAAGATCATGGCTGTCTCTGAGATACCAGGCAGCCTAGTGGCCAACTGCTGGGGAGGAAGGTGGTGCAGCTGGAGGTACACGTGGTCCTTCTCTGGACCAACACCCCTGAGAGAGCAACAGGCAGGAACAGATGGAGACAAAGAAAGTTCGTTCAGTTGTATGCCTCTACCTGCTGAGGAGGCAGGACCTCTCTGGATCCCAAAGAGACACTTTTTTTTTTATTTTTTTATTTACAAGTTTGAGGATTTTGAGATTTTGTTTGTTTGTTTGATATTTGGACCTAATAAACAATCACAACTAATCAAAACTAATCATCTTCAGCCTTGTGTGTTTGATGCTGATAACTAACCTTATCTAAACCACCATGAAATAACTAGCATTGTGACGCACATCATACTCTACATGCAAACACTATTATACATGCGCAACTGCACACCTTCCCACTCTGTTGGATCGCTGCAATTATGAATCGAGACATGCATATCCATCTCATTCAATCTAACTCTCTCACACACACACCCCTTTGTGCCTACCTGCCCTCTCTAATCTCTATGGTCATGGAGCGGGACACTACATCTCTGGAGGCCAGGTCCTTGGCGTTGGGTGCATAGCGCTCCATGAAGCGCTCTCCCTCACTGTTGATCAGGATCCCTCCCTCGCCACGACAACCCTCTGTGATCAGGCAGCCTGCCCCGTAGATCCCTACAAGGAGTAATCCATCCTATGATTAAAGTCACATTGTTGCTTGTACAATATATAGTTCAGCTAATACTTATGAATACAAATTAACCCAGCAAACATTTTGATGTTGCATAGATGTTGACACAATGGCCTGCGCCCGTGTAAATACAGCTCCAACATGAACGTTGAGGCAACATCCACAGCTGCTATATATATATATACATATATAGCGTTGGAAAATTGGGACCAAAATATCTTTCTGATATTGTTCGAAACAGTTTCTAAAGTCATTTTAATATGATTTTTTACAATGCCATAATACCATATTGTGAAAATGGTGTGCTTGTTTGAGTTGGCATTGAACTTAACCTCCTCCTGCACGTCAGCATCTGTCAAATGCCCCAGATAAGAAAATCAAGGCTTTAATCTGAAGGGCCAAGTCTAATCAGTTTCATTTTATAGATTGGAAGTGAAAGTGGTAGGAACCCAGTCCAATCTTCCCACAACAGTATGATTATATCTTAGTAATATGAATACATCACAACAAATAAAACATAATATAGTTGGACCAACATGTATTTTAAAACAAAATATTTGAACTATGTGATGTAGGCTTGGTTTATTTAACCAGGCACTTAAACAAGTAGATGCATCACATACAAGATAAATGAAGTGCTCTGTGATTTTTGTCTATACACTGAAATTGTATGTATTATTGAACTATTTTGAAGCTGTAAGACAGTGGCTCGGCCTTCTGTAACCCCCCACAGGCCACATTACTAGGCTAGCCATTACATAACCCAAGAGTCGGGTGTCAAATGTCCAGTAGGGACAAATATATAAATGACTGCTTGGCTATATGTAAGTGAGCTTCGTTACTGGCGCTCAATGTTTTACAGGATCTGTTTTTCGAGGGAGCCCTGGCCAAGATCACAGCAATACAGTTTCATACAGCAAACATTAAAACCACATAAAACAAAATATACAGTAGCAACTCACAGAATCATATGCCTAATGCTTCATATGCTCCAATTGAATTTGCCTCCAAACCCTTCACTACATTTTTAAAAGCCCTAATTGGGATCAGCTCATCTAGCTGCAAATCTGTTTGCAAGTGGTTACAGGCTGCAGGGGCGGAGAACATAGTAAAGCGTAATCCAAGCAGCGAAAAAACTCAGCTCAACTGTAAACAACATGCCCTGAATACTCTTCTGTTTTTCTCACCAGTGGGGTGGAACTGTACAAACTCCAGATCTTGGCAGGGCAGGCCAGCTCTAGTCACCATGGCGTTACCATCTCCCGTACTGGTGTGGGCAGACGTACAGCTGAAAAAGGTACGTCCATATCCCCTGTAGACACCAGTTTGAGATAGAACACTTAACATTAGCACAGAAATAAACCAAGCGGTTACCAATTTACAGCTTAGGTAGGCATAGCAGTGAAGGCATCTTGAACAATGGTTTTATTGTCAACAGTCAAAGGTTTGTGGTCAAATATATACAGATATAAATAAAGGGTGACAATTCTTTACAAATGGTGGGTGTATTGCTTACCCAGTAGCGATGACGGTGTTCTTAGCTCTGAAGCGGTGGATAGATCCGTCCTCCATGCACAGAGCAATCACTCCTTTACACTCCCCATCCTCCATCAACAGGTCCAGGGCAAAGTACTCCACAAAGTAACTGGTGTCATAACGAAGAGACTGGACAGGAGAGATACAGTAAACATACAATATAAATCTGTGAATGTATGTTGTCAAATAGTATTCCACAAATTAAATGGAGCTTAGCGTGAGTTCAATCAGGAAGGCTACCGCTTTCATTCATAGAGAGAGAGAGAGAGAGAGAGAGAGAGAGTGAGAGCGCGAGAGG
>CABFOP010100337.1:0-16779 GCA_900683385.1 Anoplogaster cornuta | reverse complement strand
ACCTGGTACACTTTGACTTCATGGACCCACCAGGTTAGCATGGAACTATATGTATTTTTTGAGACCATTTATAAAAATACATTTTGCGACTGTACACAATGTACTTGGTTGGGCTGCTTGATTTATTGATTTTTAATTTCAATTAAGATTTTGGCTTCCAACGATTATGAAAACAAGATAATCGAGATAAACCGATTATTGTGCCGCATTCCGTTTCACAATGATGCTCCCGTTTTGTCTTACGTTATAAATCCATCGCACCCCTTTCAGTGTTTCCGTTATTGCTGCCGCTGCTTCAGAATGTTATGAAATGTCACAAAGTCGCAATTCCACAACTCTGCAGAGCCGTCCGCTCCACTGAACTCAAACGAACGGTCGTCTGCTCTCTCTCCACTTTGAGGATGAGCAACTGGAACAGTGTCAAGACGTCAATCACTCGCAAAGTCATGACAACCAAATAAACAACAGCGCGAGTCATGGATGTTGTAGAACGGTGGATAAATTGTTTAGTGTCACAACCCCCGCAGAATGACTCGTTTCACTATCAGAATTTGATCAATTCGGTGCGATAACATTTGAAAAGTCTAGAAGAGCCACACAATTGAATTACTATCCCCAGTCACGTTAGCATAGAGCTAAACTGGAAGTTAGCCGGCCGGTGGAAGTCTCTTATGCTCAGGACATCTTATGATTTGTTTTAAGAATGTAAGATTAGTGCTGTTTTATTTTCTATGAAAGATAATAAAAGAAGTAACGATAACAATTTCTGGAGTTATTGACCTTAAAACATGACACAAAATGTTTTTTTTTTGTGTAGGTTAGGGTTGCAATAAATACATATGTAATTACATTAACCCCCCTCACTGTTGTATATGTAATCAACCCTCACCGACCCGGCTCGAGCACCGAGCTAACGACATGGTTGTCTCCCTCATGGATGGCAAATTAGACCCCTTGCAGTTTGCTTACCAAGCTGGTAAAGGGGTAATGGATGCAAAACCCTTCATTCTCGACAGTGTATAAGCACCTCGGGAAACCCAAATCTCATGTGAGACTTTTATTTGTTGATTTCTCTTCGGCATTTAACAAGATGCAGCCTCATATTTTGATTGAGCGACTAGCTTCTTATTTTAAATTACCTGACCAGCTTTTAATGTTGCTTTTAGATTTTCTAACGGATAGAATTCAGCAGGTTTTGGTGAATGGACATATGTCCAACTGCATGGTCTCAAATACAGGCTCGCCCCAGGGTTGTGTCCTGTCCCCCCTGCTTTTTATCATGTATACAGACTGCAGGACTTCTCAAGAGTCTGGGAGTCGGGTCATGGTTGTGCCCTACCTGCCTTTGTCAAATGGTGTGATGAGAACTTCCTTGATCTTAGCGTATCAACTAAGGAACTAATTATTGATTTCAGGCAGAATAGTACAGTAACAAACCAAAAGCCAGCATTATACATGGCAAGGACGTCCAAATTGTCCACGCATATAAGTATCTAGGAACAGTGTTTGACTCCCAACTCAAATTCAATGCAAACACAGAGTCGGTTGTCAAGCGTGGACAACAAACAATTCACTTAATGCGGAAGCTGAACTCTTTTTGTGTCTGTCATACCATTTTATGTAATTTTTTTTGGAAGTCTTCTAACTTTCTCATTTATTTGCTGGTTTAATGGGTTTTCTGTGGAGGACAAGAATAGCCTAAATGGTATTGTAAAAGTCTGCTCCAAGATAATTGGAGTCCAGCAAAGAGACTTGTGCTCCTTCTGGGAGAAACAGGTGGCTCAGAAAGTGAATGTCCAGTGAATTCACTGTGATGCCCTCAGGCCGGCGCTATAAGGCTAGGAGAACAATCCGCTATACTAACTCCTTCATTTCTTCCGCTATCAGCCTATTAAATGCCGACAGTAGTCATTTTTAAATGACTGTTACATTCTTTTAAACTCTGTTATTTATATTAATTATAACAAATGCTTTATTTTTATCTGCTGCCTCTGACAGTCTGTGAGTTTTCTTAAGCCGTTTTTAAGTTGTGTGTATGGACTGGGTAAGCTGCAAATGAATTGCCCTCTTGGGATGAATAAAGTTGAATGAATGAATGATACAGTTGATCTTATTTATTTTGATCTAATTTATTTTTATTTATTTTTTATATTTATCTTAATGTGTATATATATATATAAAATGTCTTATATTATTTAAGATGCCCCCCCCCATAAATTCATGATGATTCCAAAGTCAATGAGTAATCGTGTTAAATAATCGTGATCTCAATATTGACCAAAATAATCGGGATTATAATTTTTGCCATAATCGAGCAGCCCTAGTACTTGGTATGATTTGCATTTCATCCCACACAGTTCCAAAATATTTGAAGCAAATAATGCACAATAGCTTCTGAATTAATTGGAAATTGAAACAGCTTTCGGTCTTCACACATTCATCTGTTGATTTACAACAGCGCATTATCAAGATTTTTTTTTAAAGCTTTTATGGATTCAAAATTGAATATTTCTCATGGCAATGATTATTGGCACCCTTTAGAACAATTAAAATCAATTTTGTTGGAAGAAATAGAGTCTCATTTGCAGTATAATTCAGCACAACTCTGACAACTCTGACCATGCCCACATTGTATAATGGACAATGGACAAAACACACATCCAAAAGCACCCAGGAATGGCCCAAGAGAAAACGCTGGACTGTCCCATCAGTCCCATTGACATCTTGTGACCAGACCTGAAATGTGCAGCTGGTCAAAGTAATCTTTCAAACATTGAACTGTAGCGTGTTGCAATTGAAGAGTGGGAGACACCATGTGAGATCATGAGCTGTTAAATAAAACTGATAAATAATATTAGAATTATTTGAGTTATTCATCCAAAGTAAGACAGTGTTAATTCAGATAAAATATAAAGTCGAGATCTTGATTTTGATAACATCTTATCTCTATCAATAGACATGCAGTTTGCTTTTAAAAACCTCTGTGAAATCTCCTAACCTTTCATTCAGCTGTGGTTGTTTGACGTGTAATATCAAATCTGGGTTGGCTGTGTCACTTTGGAGCTTGGGAAAAAGAATAAGCAAAGAAAAAAATGATCTTGGCAAATTTCAAATACTGCATACTTAATGTTTGGGGATTTGATGCTATCTGCTCTGAAAGAGGACTACACAGTAATGGGTTTTGCAGTTTTCATGAACCACCTACTTTAAACTTTAAAGTAGGAAAAGAGAGTAAGTTGTGGCTGGTCAGTCAACATATGTTTTGACTCGCTTTGTTTGCATTCACTTGCTTGTTCCTGGTTCACCTGCACCAGGCAGTCTTGTCGAGACACCAAGCTATGGCGCACTCCAGCACATGTTCTCACTATTTCCCAAGGAGACCACCCCTCCTCCTTTCCTATCCTTAACCTCACTCCCCTTCCCCCCTTTTCTCGCCATAATATAGTTTTCATCTCACCTCTGAGATTAAACCCATCTCTCCCCTTCCGCTGTGGCAAACGCCATTTTGAGAATGAAATTGGTTACATCAATAGCAGCGCTATCACCTTGGCTATTGCCTTCCCTTTATATTCCTCCAGTGAAATGTGACTGACCTCCCACCACCACCCCCACATATCTCACAAAACGCGGTAAGCCTCAACTTACCGCTACGGCCTTGTGTGCCGAGTCTAACTGGGAACATTGGGTTGAAGGAAAAGGGGATGATTACCTTATTTATCGATTTGGAGAAACCACTCTCTCCTAACTAGTTCCTCAGCACCCTGGAAGATGGAGCTGGTTTGGCGCAAAGAATGCTGTGCTGTGAGATTTCCTTGACAATCCCCTCACAATATCCAGTGGATCAATTTTGATAGACTGTGTCAAAGGACCACCCTCGAAAGAATGGACAGTCCAGTTGCTGTAGCTTAGATGCAGCTACGGAGAGTTAAGAAAAGAAGATAGACTGGTTGCATTGTGTCTTTTACATTTGAGGATTTTCCATTAGTTGGACAGTTAGAGAGTTAACATTGACTCCAGTGTATTTAAAATGTCAACATCCTAAATAGGTTGAGGGATTGCATTCTTGTTTCCTGGTCACAATTGAAAGCTGTCTCTTGCAAAGTGGTGGCGTTGATCGTGGCACTGCTTGGCCAAAAACAATTCAGCATTTCTGTTCCTCAGTTTATGGATTCCAAATGGTCTTTGTGTTGAGATACTGTTCTCTCATTTAAGTGTCCCCGTCATACTGATGATCAAAGATATCTACCACAAATGCCAGTGGCTTTTTCATTTGAACTTTGCTATAATCTTATTGCGGAACCTTGATTTTCCCCTCTTACCGTGGAATGCTCAAACGCCGGCCTATTTCTCTCTCTTGGCCCACCTCGCTCCACGTTCAATAAGCGCAAGCGCGACAGTGTGAGCAGCCAGCCAACCAAATGGAAAATCCAAAAGAAATCAGTAGCGATTTACACAAGGACTTGGCTGGGTGGGATTCATTTGCCTGTGACATTTCCAGAGAAGTACATTTCAAAGCCAATGTGGTTTAATGTACCTTTAGCCTTTCGTCTCATTGATTTGGCCCTTGGTTAATATATCGGATTCTTATGTGTTGAGGCAGTCAATAGTTTTTCTTCTGATGAGGTGCGCCATGTATAGATTGCATTTCCACACTGGTTCATCATGTTACCAGTACTTGGAAATCAGATTTTCACCTTTGTTCAGCCCTACACAAGCCAGTGGTGTGGTAAGTAATGTGGCTGGCACTCACTTTGTATAAAAAGTAGCTCTGATGCCCCAAATCGATATTTGTTCATCATAGGAAAATGCCTCCCTGCTGTTTGAAATGGAATTTATGTGGGACCACTTGTGAGAGAAATGAAAGTGAACAAATACCGCAGCCAAAGTGTGGAGCTAATTTTCAGTTAACATGCAACTGGTCATTAGGCTTCAGCTCTCAGGAGCCAAAGGTCAATAATTGCATCTGGAGGAAAAATCTTTTAACCAAACGGTTGGCGCCTTTTGTGTTGAAGCATTAAGTAGAAGGTTCCCTCTGTAATTGCATTAGTTGTTTAGAATCGGCTGAGCGAAGGAAGAAAAATGAGCTTCCCCGCCACGATTACCAAGTTGCTGTCCAGTGTAGCTTAGCCATCACACACCAGGAGCCTTATTTTGATTCACCTCGTGCTTTGAGTGCCTGGGCCTTTTACTTTTCTCTTTTCCAACTAGCATTTATTGTAGTTTATTTGTTGTTGTTTTTTAAATCAACTATAACGTAATCGTTTCTCCCATCCCGTCGTTCTCCAGCCCCAGAGACCCTGATGCGAGCGCTGGAGCTGCTGAACTACCTGGCGGCGCTGAACGACGACGGCGACCTGACGGAGCTGGGCTCCATGATGGCGGAGTTTCCCCTGGACCCCCAGCTGGCCAAGATGGTGATCGCCAGCTGCGAGTTCAACTGCTCCAACGAGATCCTCTCCATCACGGCCATGCTGTCAGGTAATGCTCAAGGCCGGCCCAGTTGCGCGGGTCTTAAGCTGATACTCATACCGTTTTGCTGTGCTCATAGACCTCGCTTGATAAATAACCGATGAGCTCAAAGGAAACACCCAGAGCGGTTTTCTTTGAATGTCTTAAGGCCAATTTACGCTCCACCGCCGTCAATGCCTTAATAGCCCACGCCGTGCAAAATAGCCCACGCAAGCAGCCCGCAACAGCGGGGGGTGCAACTCGTCCCAGAAGTGACGGACCGTCAAGTTGACGCGCGGCGAGAAGCATATCGGACTGTGAACGACCCGTCACGTCGGTCATGTTGAAGCATATCCTGGGCTTTAGACTCTCGGACCCCTTCTGTGTTGAACTGGTATTAGCCTATATTTCTTTAAAGTTCACACAAACCTTTCAGACTATGCCCAGTAAATTGCCCTTTTTATGATCTTAGGACTATTTTCCCGAGCTGATCCAGTTCACTACTAGTAACCTCCGAGTTAAGAGTAATATTTATATATTTTGGGCCCTCATCGAATACTGATCTCAGCAATATAAGCAAGTTACACTACAGAAGTTGAATTTCAATTTAGGCCGAGAGTAACGTGAACCTGCAGAACTTAGAGGAGGGCGAAGACGGTGGTGTGAGCTAATATTTGCAAGGAGGCGGGCGGATGTACAGTATGTGTATGCAAAATGTACGGGTGTAGTCTAAACGGCACCGATGTGCTGCAGCAGTAATTGCACG
Organism: Anoplogaster cornuta; assembly: GCA_900683385.1. Classification (NCBI taxonomy): domain Eukaryota; kingdom Metazoa; phylum Chordata; class Actinopteri; order Trachichthyiformes; family Anoplogasteridae; genus Anoplogaster; species Anoplogaster cornuta. The sequence goes on along the minus strand of CABFOP010100337.1, from coordinate 10,565 downwards.
TTGGGCTTGCCAAAGCAGAATGCTGCTCATTGAGATGAATCTGACACCTCAGAAAGGGGGGGAGGGGTCTTTTGAAAGCGGGAAAATGGATTTAAGTAGCTGACATGGTTTCAGCGGGTGTGTCATGTTTTTTGCTGAATTCATTAGAGTAACGTAGCAGACGTACGCTGAAGAATGGGGCACGGCGACGAAGCACGAGGTTCAACGAACACCTGTTGAATCCACAAGCATGTTACGATGTTAAGTTCATGGAAGGGGAGAGGGTGCTGCCAGTCGGTGCCTTCTGAGTAAATGCTATGATACGGTTCACCTTGCCTCAGCACCAGGTCCGCAGGATAGGATGCTTGTTTGCACCACAACTGAGAGAGACTGAGACAGACCGGGGCCTCACAGGCGTAGAACATCCACCTAACTACCTCAGGGAAGGAGAAAGCTAGTCCCTGGTGCCCGTCCTCCTCCCTCCCTCCCACGGAGATACAGTGTGCCCCCCTGTGAAGTGCTCTGTGCCTCCCTAGAGCGGAGGCCTTGTTCCTCTCTGTGGGAATTGCTTAACTCATCCCTATGGGCGGCTGTGTTGGGGCCCATACCAACCTTGTTTAGTCCCGCAGTGCTTCGTCCGTCCCGCCGAGGCTAAGAAGGCGGCCGACGAGTCCAAGATGCGCTTCGCCCACATCGACGGAGACCACATGACGCTGCTCAACGTCTACCACGCCTTCAAACAGAGTACGTGGGCGCGCACACACACACATTTCACTGAAACGGGAGTCGGATCAGACTCGTTTAACATGTTCTCCCCCAACCTTCGATCTAACCTCCCCTCGCGCAGACCACGAGTCCACCCAGTGGTGCTACGACAACTTTGTCAACTACCGGTCGCTGATGTCGGCGGACAACGTGCGGCAGCAGCTGTCGAGGATAATGGACCGCTTCAACCTGCCGCGGCGGAGCACCGAGTTCACCAGCAGAGACTATTACACCAACATCCGCCGGGCTCTGGTCACTGGCTTCTTCATGCAGGTGAGTTTGGCGAACTTCACTCGCCAAAGGATATCGGTGTGACGAGTAGGAAAGTTGAACCTGCTGAGTTTTGTTATCTGTGTAGAGAAATGTACGGTTCGGGTCATATCACAGTTTTGGGGTCACAGGTTCGGTTCGGTACGGTATATAGACCTATATCTGGTGCACTGGGCAGGGGAAGTACAATTGCAAATTCCAATTTACACAATGTATTTATCTTAAGTATTTATCTTAAGTATCTTAAAGTCCAGTATAACTAAATCAACAGCCTTTCTTTAAAAAGTAAAGTGAACACTACTGGCTCTTTGTTATTTCAACATCACAGAACCGAATGAACCGCGGCACGCATGTGTTTTCATTTAATGCTGTGAATTAATGTGTATTTGGACTGAAAACGGAGCTGTTCATCTTAATGGATAGCCCCTTCTAAAGTGTTTATACACACACACACACACACACACAGCCGCTCTGATTTAAACACATAACAAGAAATCAAGTCAATTTGCTCCTGGCTCAAGGAAATAAATGCCATTTTGCGAGAAGCCATTTTCGGGGGTTACCTGAAACAAGCAAGCTGACAAGTTGAATTACGGCGTTAATATTTAAATATTTGTCAACATTAACCTTTATCTTGGAGACAAATTTGCAGCTCATGTTTGAGTTTTCGGGGCATTTGATCTCATGTCGTTGTTTGGAAAGGTCTTTATTGAGACTGATTGCCTTCGTTAATCACAACAGCCCCTGACTGCTTAACCACGTATCTGCAAAGTAGGGGAAAATCACTCGTGTGTGTGTGTTGTGTGTGTGTGTGTGGGGGGTTATCACTACACCTACAGGAGAATCTAGTAGCTACAATTTAAGTCACTTTTTCATAAATTGGGATTTAAGCATTTCTTTTTCAGCACTGGATTAAATAGCTACTGTACATGTTGTTCTGTTCTGTGCCTTGACGCTCAAAATACTGAAACACGAATTAGAATGAAACATTTCTGAAGTAGGAATAAAATTAACAACCCTGACAGCGGAGGCTAATCTTAAATTGAAATCATAATTGACAATAAAATGAAACCTAATTAAATTGGCAAAACGGCGATCGTCCCAACCTATTGTGGTAAGATAACATCCAGCGATGCCAAACTAATCTTCACGTTAGTCAAGACGGATGCTCCGTCAAAACAATTGGCTGGGATTGTGTTTGTGTGTAAGGAGTCATTACAGAATAATCTCAGGTTTAGTGATATACCGAAAGGACCGTAAGAACAGTGCTCTCACCTGAACAACAAAACCAGAGCAGAGCCATCACTCCTCACCATCCACGGGGACTGTTGAAGTGGCGATGACAGATGGTTGATGCCGGCGGTGACAATGCGGTCCACGAAGGGCACAGGAAAAGAACTTTGCGCTTGACACAAAAGTGCGGAAAAAACCCCCTCAAACTTTACCGTCGTCTCCCTGAACAGATCGCCCACCTGGAGCGCACCGGCCACTACCTGACGGTGAAGGACAACCAGGTGGTGCAGCTGCACCCCTCGACTGTGCTGGACCACAAGCCCGAGTGGGTGCTCTACAACGAGTTCGTGCTCACCACCAAGAACTACATCCGCACGTGCACCGACATCAAACCAGAGTGGTAAGCTGATCCGTATCCCGAACCTCACCCCGTTGCCCCTCACCCACACAGGATATTACAATCCTTTGTGCCATAATCCAGGGCGAGCATTCATACAGAAGCCCAATTCAGATTTTTCGATATTGATCTCAACAGCGTTGTTACATAACTGCATTATGCCTGTAGAGGTTTGGCACTCAGGTGTTAGATAGCAGTGGCGCAGCTGTTATTGAGTCGGCCTCCGGGACGCTGGAATGCACCGTTGAACCGACTTCAGGTGTCTAACTTAACGAAACATCGAGAGGAGGCGCACACTTCACTTGTCTGATGGTTCGGCACATGTGGGTTAGCGCAGTGGTTCCCAATCCAGTCCCCAAGGACCCCCCCAGTCCTGGAGGTTTTAGCTCTGGCTCTACTCAGGCACACCTGAACCAATGAAGGTATCATGAAAACGCGAAGCCTCTAATTGGTTCAGGTGTGCCTGAGTAGAGCCGGAGCTAAAACCTCCAGGACAGGGGGGTCCTTGGGGACTGGATCGGGAACCACTGAGGTAGTGCATCGCTCTTTTTAACGTCAGACCGGGCTTCCCTGTGAATGCTCCGCCCTGGATTACAGCACAGGGTTACTGATCTGTTTCTTAGATCCACTTTTCTCCAAAGTGCTTGAATATTTGTGTTATTGTGCTGCTGTCTTTCACTTTGTGCTCTGTATGTATCAGATGTGCTGTGCCTGTGCTGATCACAATAAGAGGATTCTCCCACAAGTGAACACCCAAGACACTCTTCTTGTGACTGATGTTTACTTGCCTCCTTCCTTCCTTCCCTAGGCTGGTGAAAATCGCTCCCCAGTACTACGAGATGGGCAACTTCCCCCAGTGCGAAGCGAAGAGGCAGTTGGAGCGCATCGTCGCGAAACTCTCAACCAAGGAATACTCTCAGTACTGAAAATGTTCGCATGTATTGCAAAAGTATCCTCGATATCTGTACAAAGTTGAGTCCGAACTCTTCATGTGAGCACTCTTTTTTTTGTTTTGTTATTTCCAACAACCTCATTTTGAATTCTATTTTTGTCACACTGCGTGTAATGTATTTTCATAATGATTGATGACTCCTGCAACGTTTGAGGGCCTCCTCTCTTTTTGTGAAACTAGGAGGGGGTTACGGACTACTGGAAATGGGTTGTAAATGACACCGGGAATATAGTCAGACCATTTCTGTCTAAAGCATGACCTTTCATGTAGATAGCCACATTCCTCAAAACGTTCATATGCTAAATGAAGAGCAAACATCCATAATTAAACGGCGTCCGGTTTGTTGGATTCACACCTATTGTTTTGCTTATACTATTACAGTAGAAGGTATTATTGTACGGTCAGAGAATCTCCGTTTTATCGGATGACATTCTTATTGTGTTTTGATGTGGGCATTTGAATGTTCTCATGTCAAAGAGACATTAAGGGGCACATTCGGGGCGCACTGATTCCTGTCAACTGTTCAAATTAATTAAACTGTCTGAATTTGTAATAAAGCTTTCCTATTTTTTTTTTTCACCGTCAACTTCAGAATAAGATTATCCGTTTGTATACTTATAAAGTTGGGCGAGCCCTTGACAAAGTTTCTCGGGAAGTTCTCCCCTCGTTCTGTGGGTCGACAGCCCCAATGAGGTGAGCTCGCTGTGAGTGGCGGCGCGTGAATTCCCACAACGGGACTCGTGAAAGGCCCCTGAAGATATGGGGGCGGGGCTCTGGTCTCAGTCCTACCGGCCCCTGAAGGACCCTTGTGGCTGGAAGTGTGTATGTGTGTGTGTGTGGGTCTGAAACCTCCCAACTGGCATTTACATGAACAGTGGCATTTCCGTTTCCCATGGTGCATTATGTTTTTAAAACATGCATGTGCTTGACATTTAGTGCTGCCTAGGTGGTGGTTCTTCATGCTTTCTGGCTGTTGCAGGTGCAGTTCTCTCCGCTAACATTTGTCCTCTTCATTAGAGTTTGGTGCCTTTATTTTGCTTATTCTTTTGGGTGCATATTTGTTGCCTGGGTGCCAATAGTTCATCTTAGGCGAACAGAATATAAAGGATCTCCTGATGTAGTTTCAAAGCTGAGAATCATCTATCTGTACCTTATATCAATGTTATTACTTAGTGCTGCATTTGAGCTATATCGTGTCTGTACACTGATCTATTGAAAAGTAAGACCCTTATTTTGATATGTTAGTGCTGTTGCATCACCTTTAAAAGATGGGATTTCTGATTTCATATCAAATTATATATTTGCAAAGGACTGTGACATTGACCTAGGATACACAGAAATTAAACTAAACGTATTTTCCAATATCTCTAGTGTCTGGACGTAGGGAGATACTAGACCTACTAAAGGGGTTTCAAATTAAGGCTGCAGATTTTGCAATATGCAGAGTCAGGAAATGAGCATGTGTGCTTTAATATTTTTGGACTGTTGGGAGACAAGTTTTTAAGTGGATGGCCTTTTGCACAGGAACACACACAGAACCATGAAACGGTGCCAGAGAGATTAGTCCTCCAAAATAAAGCCAATAGAAAACCCATTAGTTTGAGCTGATCGGGAAATTATATGGAATTGATCCTGAGGCAAGAGCATTTTTTCATGCTCAATACTTCCCATTGATTCACACTGCCATAATTACAAAAGAAAATCATTATTTCTCCAAGTTGTATTTTGTTAGTGTCTGATGTGCGGCTACAAAATGAAAGCATGCCGTTTTATTTATTGTGCCTAATCCTCTATATCATGTCTTAAAGGGCTAGCTGTTCATATATAGGAATTCATTTGATTTCTTATGAAAAAAAATATTTAAGAGAAGTTTGTAGTTTCTTTCCAAATGTTCAGCTTGTTAAAGGTGAAGGGTCATGTGAGTTCATGGGTGTGCTGAGTGGGTTCCTTTTCTCTGCTGATGTTGAGGGCCGTTCTATGGAAGTCTTTGACCATAACCTCCCAAAACTGCAGACACAAACATCAAGATGGGTGTTGCTCAGCCTGTTTCCAAACACAGTGTGAATCGCTGCCTCTGATGGCAAGGGCTCAATCTTCCACCACCCACAGAGTGCTGGATGGCGCCTCATCATCATTTAAGGCTGTGGGTGGGGGAAGTTTATTGCAGCACACCTCAGCGTTTCAGGAAATCCACCCACCCACCACCGTAGCCCTCCTGCCATCCCACGCCAGCTCCCTTTCCCCCCGCCACCAACTCCAATTGGAGCCCGGACAGGTGTCTTATCTCCATCGCGCAGCACAAGCGCAGCCAATCTTCCCCAGAAGATGGCCGACTAGAATGTGACAAATCCATCTGTCCTGGTTTGAATTTGTATGCTAATTTGAAGTAATGGCCCCTCTGGTGACAGTGCAAGGGAACAATTCAATCATACCATCTCTTGACAGTTGCTTTCCAGCCCTTTTCTGTGATATGGGAGTATATGCACGAACCACCGGGTTAGGGCTGATAGATTGGTTATGTAGGGGAGAGGTGGCATGTAGACTGCATGTTTAAAATAGGCTGCCAGTTTGAAATGAATCACGTAACAACTAAAGGGACCTGTGGGGAAAAAAAACGTGCAGCCTCAACGTGCATACAGGCAGAGCAAAACAATATTTGATTTGACCTCATTTATTTCCCGGCAACACTGTCTGATTGGTGGCTGCCCCGAACTTTCACCTAATTTCCCCCCTGCTGCAGTCTCCTTGGCATATGTGCGAATGATAGAAATATCCCCACATAAAATCACCACTAATGCAATTGTTACATTGTCACACTGAATTTTCCCCCCCGGCTGTCGATCTGATGCGGGAGAAAAGGCTTTTCGTGTGTCGCTGGGCAGAAAAAGAGACACAGATCAGAGAATGCGCGAGGAGAAGCTGCAGATGCAGAAGGCCGGAAGAAGCAGGACCAGGCGATTCGTAATTTCTCTTGTGCCTCGGCGCTCCCCTGCGCTCTGCAAATGTATGATGCTTCTGTAATCTTTAAATTAATCTACAGCACAGGACAGATTACGGTCGATGGTGACAGGGAGATAAGGCTAAAGAACAAACCGCTGTTCATTTTTGCTTGCGTCATTCTTTTCTTGCTACTTTGAGATCAGGGCCTGGAGTCGCTTTACCACCTATTATTTATCTACAGTGAATTAGATTTTCATTCAAATGTGCATCACAATCAAAAGAACTAGTACTCAAAATTGCTGTGAAATCACACAGACCTGAAATTAATGTGTGCAAATAGTTAATGTAAGATTAAAGCCTTGTAACAGCCTTTATTTTGTGGCTACTGTAGATAATTTAATGTTGTAGCTTTATCCTGCAGCATAGAGCATCAACGCTGCAGACAAGCCTTACCTATGTACGAAATATGCCAATGAAAGATGCATGTTTTGCACATTTTGGCGCAGACACGGAGTGAGGTACTGTATGGGGAACATTCAGTGTCAATTTCTGTCTTCCCATTACCCTCACCGCTGAAGTGAATCCTTGACAATTTCTCCTGGAAGGAACGACGCACAGCAGCACTGAGCCAATTGACCAGCAGTTCAAACGGCTGCAGATCATGTGTGACAAACACGTCTGATCAAACGAGGAGGCCAGGAAAAGAAAAGAAACTGGGAGTGCTGGGTGTGCTGGGAGACAGCTCTCCAAATGAGCTCTACCAGCACCTCCTCCTCGTACAGTTTGAGGAGAATCCAAGTTAAAGCTTTGCTGTGCTGAGGATGGCTATTTTTCGACACCACTTTACGATTATTCCCATCATCATAGATAAAAATGAGTTGTTTCTGTGTGATATGCTTGTCATTTTAAAATCATGGCTGGCATAATCGTCTGATCTTCCAATTTTTTTTATCATAATATGCTTAACTCCTTACTTCATTATAGACGTCTCCAACATTTCCATATTGTTGATACCCTTACAAGATATGATAATGTGTGGTTATCTTGCCTTTACAAAGCTTGGAAATACTTTTGTAAAAACTAACCCATGTATTTGCAATATGAAAGGGAGATGTGTATGTGTGGTGTGTGGTTATGCTTTGAGACTATTGAAATATGGATTATGCCAAGGGGTGCAACTCAATATTAAGAAGGCAGTTTTAACACATTTAATGTCATAAGTGCAATCTATGATCTCATTCATAGATTGATTCAAAGTTTCATCACACATTTGAACTCGTCTTGACTCATAGGCTTAATTTATTATTATTTTTTAGCTTTTTATAGAATTATAATTATCCAGAAGCAGTGTTTACTGCTTCTGGATCTTTTACTTCTTTACTTCTCAGAGTCGTGTTTCCCGGTTGTTTGGGAATGCAAGTTGACAGGCAGGTAGGCCATCCAATCTTTATTACAGTATTGCGACCGCTAAAGACACCGGATCTTTCCTTTTTTTCCCCAGAACACTTGATTTATTGATTGCTGTTGGGATATAAAGACAATTTCAACAAATATAACATGTTTCTCAAAAAATTACCTACCATACCTTTAAAGGTAGTATGAGCGATTACGAGTGTTTTGGTTTCGTTTTTTGTTTACCTCATTAGCAGCGAGCGAAGGATGGCGCCGTATGTTGCCGAAATGTGGACTGGTGTGGTAAATGTGGTGTCCAGAATTCCACTTGTCCAATATAAATTAGTTCGGTTACGGTGTTTCAGCAAAAAAGGTCCACATCGAGGTGTAGTCCGGTCACTACTTCTGGGAGATGGATTTCCTGAATGCTTTCCTCTGTAGCAGGTGTAGGTAGGTGTGGGAAATGTGGTGTCCAGAACTCTGCTTGTCCGTTGTAGCTCGGTTAGTGTTTTTTAGCGATAACGGTCCCCATCCCACCATGGTCCAGTGTCTACTACTGGAGTCTGACTTCCTGGTTGTTGGGAATGCAAGTCGACAGGCAGGTAAGATATCCAATCATAGTACACATAGACACGTAGTCTATGAAATGATTGGACGGACTTATTACAGTATTACGGCTGCTACAGAGACCGGATTTTTCTTTCAGAGAACTTGATTTATTGATTTCTGTTGGGATATAAAGACAATTTCTACTAATATAACCGAAAATGCTGCTCAGAACATTTCTCATACTACCTTTAACAGTCATTATAAAAGTAGTTCTGGACCTCAGTTCTGATTGGCTGTCTCATATTGGAAGCCTTTGTCAAATACCCAATAAGCACACCTGTGCACATAACAGTTAACAGTCACCACTATTAATAATAAAAGAATAATAATAACAATGTTAAAGTTTATTTGTACTGAAAGCGCTTTACATAGCATTACAATATATTACATAAAAAGATTACGTAAGAATGAATGAATGAATGAAAAATAAATTAAGAATCCAAGAATTAGTTTTACTTTTACATAAACTAAGTTTATAAAAGTATGTTTTAAGTATTTTAAAAGTTATCTAAAAGTTATTTAAAAGACTGAACTGTTTTAGATCGTTTAAGCTCTTGGGGCAAGTTGTTCCGCCTAGCAACCAAGTTAGCTACAGTTCAAGGATTACATCGCTTGGTGGAAGAACAAAATGTAATGATTCAATCTTATCAATTAAAGATGATAGATTTATTGAACATTAATTTTTTCTAACACAGTGGTACAGATAAAAATACGGCTGTCGTTTTATGAAAGGCTCTAAAATCTCTATAAAGCTCAGCCCGTCGTGGCTTATTGCTTGATGGAGCCATTTGTCAAGGTAACATACTGGAGGTATCCCTCCGCCTCACACACCTGTTGGAAGTTCAGCACGATTACATCAGCCAGTCGCCTTCATAAAGTTTGTAAAGCATAAAATTGTGAACAAGTAAGCCTAGTGGTGAAACATGCTGGAATTTCAGTCCAATAAAACCATTTTTTTTTTTTATTGCCAGATATGAGTTGGTACAGAACTGCCTATACTTTAGGTGTCGAGATTGGAGAAACATGTGACAACAAAACAGTCCTCCTTATACATCCTCTCATTTTAACATTACATTCAACCCCACTTTGGGACTCCACTGCAATAAGAGTGTTTTTTTTGGGAGAAGACGGCCACGTGACAGACAGACAGCAGCAGCTTACCTACCACACAGTCGCTGTTCGCTCGATAGCAGACACGGCGCCGGACGGAGGAAGAGCAGCAAGCGGGGCAAGAGAAGACTCGTCGGGGGAAGAACAACAACAACAAACACACTCACAACCCATTTTCTCCCCCCGACGCGGCAGTCAGGCACAACATGGACGGTTATGCGCGGACGGAAGACGAGCTGTTCTCCTCCTCCTGCCTCCTGAACCTCACCTGGGAGAGCTGCTACGAGCAGGTAGGACGCGACTTTAGGAACGACGACTTCACTTTCAGCCTGCAGAGCATATAGCCTGTTAGTGAATGTTAGTAACGTTAACGCACACAGATAAACAGGAGTGTATAGCAACTTCTGGGGGTTAATTTTTTTTTTAATTTTTTTAATTTTTTTTAATTTTTTGCTGTATTTTCCAAGTAGACCTGTTCCAAACTTGCTTGACATTTCAATCCCGATTCAATGGAAAGTAGCCCACTAAGCGCACTACTTTTCTAATAGGCTGCCTTTCCAAAAGTTCCTCAGCTCTGCAAAGGGATCAAACCATAGATGCACTTGAAATCAATAATCAATTAACCCAGTAGACAAACCAAATCTTATGCCAGGAATGATATCAATACATTAGAGGCAATCAGGAACTTAGCATTATATTTGAAGCAACTCAAATGCAACATCAATTTTTTTTTTTAGATTAGATTAGATTCAACTTTGTCATTGCACAAAGTACAAGTACTGGGACAACGAATTGCAGTTAGCTTCTAACCAGAAGTGCAAATAGTAGTAAAGTGCAGAATAGAAGTATGTACAAATGTGGATAGAGGAGGATGTACAAATGTGTATTTAGATAGAGATAGATAGTATATATCTATCT
>CABFOP010100334.1:0-12046 GCA_900683385.1 Anoplogaster cornuta | reverse complement strand
GTTGTGAAGACTCCGCCCACATCGCTGGAAAACGGAAGAAAAAACGTTATTTCTCAGAATTGAAGGAGAAATAATTAAAACTGATGGTCTTAACATGAACCTATCATATTGTTGAGTTATCAAGGACACTTTTTTGTGTTGAGCTCCGGGGGGGGGTGGGTTTTGGCCGTGTGGACGGTGAGAGAGACCGCAGAAACGAGTGCCGTTTCTCGGCTGTGGGAGCTCCGTGACAGCTCCATGAGTGCGCCTCTAGTGGCCCAGAGGCGCGTGGCTCTTTAAAGTGGCATTTTAAATATGGCATTTTGGCGTATGCATTGCACGCCGATTTGGATTTTGGCGTATCTATTGCACGTAAAACACGTGTGTAATGTCGTCTTATTTGTACGCAGATCGGTGAGACTGGGTTGGACAGAAACATAATGTAAACACATGGAGCCCTGTGCAGGAAGTCATATATTCATGCAGGAGGCTCAAGTGTGTGTTGATCCCATGGGACATACTGTAGAGTAACAGGACATGAATCCATACCATCTGCAGAGCGCCGTGCAGGTGTCGGTGTCAACAGAATTGTTTTGATCAATGCACTTGCACTTACTGGTTGAAAAGGTTGAAAGGCTATTACCATTTTCCAGGAGTCTGGTGTGTAATAACCACCACCTTCAACATCTTTAATTTCCAACCAGACACAAGATAGTAGTAATCAGTCACCTGTTTACAATCAAGTAGCCTAGTTGTTAGCATTGCTAACAACACCCCATAGACATCATTCAGCTTGTGAAAAATTAATTTGTATGAGGTTTCATACCTCATACAAAATCTGATTAGGCCCCTTTGGAGCCACCTCCTCACCCTCTGCTGTCAGGGCTTGGAGGTAAAATGCCCTTACATCTGAATTAAGTTTAGCCTTGTTGAGGTTAATCATTTTCTCCTGCTCAGAACAAATAAGAGCCCGGTTCCTGAAATAGCTTTTGGCTGAGGCAAAGAGGAAATTTAATTATACTTGAAAGAAGGATACCATTGTTTCCACAAGGAAGGCAGATTAGGTGTTAAGTATTTAGTTTTATCCCACGTAGCAACACAACAGGCCAGGGAACTCTAACAAACCAAATGGCTATTTGCATTTACTTTGCTGTTTCTTTATATATGTATAAAAATACGCAATCCATATGTAGTGTTGTTGGATGAAGTTTTTTTTTGTGCTATTATTGAATAAGTGGGTTCTCTTATTCTTTCCAGGATTGGAGGGGTAAAATAATGATTAATCACAAAGTAAAGGATGAGAAAGGGAAATGATTAACTGGATGTGCATCTGTCTCGTGTGGTGGAGGCCAGTCCAACTGGCATGGCATGCAGACAGAGTGCAGTGCATTTAAACTAATACTTGACCTTTGCTTCCTTCCTCTTTGGAGCAACTGGGGAGAAGCTGAGCCTCACAGGTGTTCCTGTTGGAGAAACAAACAGACAAACCCTGGGCACAGCTGACTATTTGCTCATGCCCCCATCCCCCATCCCTTCTGTTTACTTATAACAGAACTGGCTCCCACTATGATATATTACTACTGTATGTTATTATTATTATTAGCAGCATGATGGGACTGACTGCATCAATCTGCCGCATAGCACAAAGGACCAATGTCCGCTGTCTGATTCACCACACCCTATCACTATCAGGACATCGCATGTCCTACTTTTGTCAAGACAGTAGAGATTACAGACGGTAAGATTCATATTCTGCCTTTGAGCAATGCAAATAATTTAATGACAGAGTACCATATGAAAGAGATAAAGAGCTGAGCAGCTTTCATGCTGCTCCTCACCATGTTGGCATTGCTGAACTCTATGAAAAGGTATGGAAGAAAAGAAGCAGGCTGAAAACAAGACCTTGGTGTCATTACAGGCGTTACTGTATAGACGTGATCTGAGATTCTATACATACCACTGTCAAAGGAGCCATCACCTGTGAATTCTGTGGATTTAGCAGGATGGATGTGCACCATATGGAAAAGATAACAGACAGCATGACAAACAAGACACAGCAATTGGTAGGCAAGATGGATGACATAGTCAGCCTTTGTAATTGGTGATGAAATTGAGTGTTGTGCTACTGAAACCTGATTGGCTGCTGCAGGCTGAGGGTGGATGAATTGTCTTGTTTGTTTGACAGGTCTGAGTGCTGATGAAGATAAAGCAGACATACCTCCCACTCACCACCCCTGAGGCCCATATTTTTAGTGCATTGCTTAAACCACATATAGCAGATATCTACATTTCTCTGCTTGCAGGCAAATGACGGTATACAAGCATACAAGTCACGCACACCTGTCTACCCAGCATGCACCCCCTGCCTCTCCCGTCTATCCCACACCTCCACAGTGGTAATTGGCAGCTCTATGATCCGCAATATCCACCTAACCCCTGAGATGGAACTATGGGTGCTGAATGTGAAATGTGTTTGGTGGTCCCACAAAGTTCTATGGAACTTTGATATAGGGGAGAGTTTAATTCTGTGGTGAACTATTCCTTTAAGAAACCTAGTCTTGACCCTATGTCTTGCAAAATACAGGTCCATCTCCAAACTGCCCTTTTTATCTATGATTTTAGAAAAGGTTTCCCCTACTCAACTGATATCATTTATGTGTCGAAACATATCTGGTTTTGGAGGCCTTCACCGAGACTGCTCACCTCAGAGGGACCAATGATCCATTGTAAGATTACCAATGTAAGATTTTAATCCTTTTAGATCTCGGACCAGCCTTATTACCATAGACCATGTCATTTTAGTACTGTAGATACTTGGATTGGCCAAGGCACAGCTCTTCACTGGTTTCAAATCAAAATCAAATCACATTTATTTGTATAGCCCTTAATCACCGTTACAGTCTCTGGGGGCTTCACAGTGTCCAACATGTGAAACAGTAAATGGTTAGTACACAACATCCCCCAGCCTTGGACCCTCACAGAGGATGAGGAAAAACACCCAAAAAAACCTTTAGGAAAAAATTGGAAGAAACCTCGTAAGGGATTACTCAGAGAGGGATCCCCCTACCAGGATGGTCGGGCATGCAATAGATGCCGAGTTTGGGCAATGCATAAAAGCTTATTATGGTGGGACATCCAGATCTGATGTGGGGCATCACAGCAAACGGCAGCTCAGTCAGTGTCATCATAGGACGCAGGTGCCAACACTGCCCAGATAGGATGAATGCAAACACCTGCTCAGTCAGCATCATCCTAGAGGTGGGGGACCACGCAGACGCCAACTCTGCCGAGCTGCAGCCTGGAACAGATTGGAGACTCACCCACACACACCCATACACATACTCTCACTCACACAGACAAACATGATCAGCATCAGTGGACAGGAACAGCTAGACCAGGAGAATAGGACATGTAGGCAGGATGCTAGTATCCAGGATGAGCTAACGGGTCTAGCCTTACTCTGAGAAGAGACTGAGCCACTCCCTCAAGGCTGCTCAAATGATAAAGAGAATACTTCTTTTTTTTTAGCCTCGACTCAAAGACTTGGATAGAGCCTGTCTCTCTGATTGAGGCAGGCAGACTGTTCCAGAGATAGGGAGCCCGGGAAGAAAAAGCTCTGTTATCTTTTTGACTGCTGGAATAGACTGGTAGCCTGCGTCCTGTTATCTGAGGGCACGTGGTGGTTTATATGGTTTTATATGGTTTAAACTTCCTCTGTTAGCATGGGTCGAATCTTGGCAATTTTGCGAAGATGATAAAACGCTGTTTTAGTGGTGTCCTTAATATGCAACTCGAATGATAGGGTAGGGTTGAATTTTACCCCAAGGTTTTTAACATATGGGCTCTGGGAGATTACACAACTATTGAAATGTACTATTCTTAAACAGATGTCTATGTCTAGCTGATCCTACAATCAGCATCTCAATTTTGTTGGCATTAAGTAGTAAGACGTTTAGGGACATCCAACATTTGACCTCCGATAGGCAGGCCTCTAATTTTTGAAATTGGGTGTTACTGAGCCTTGTAGCACACCGAAGTCCATATTGCAACACTATGAGGTCATGTTGTTGTAAAAGACACGGTTTGATCTATCGAGTAGATAGGACCTAAACCAAGAAAGTGCTGATCCCCGGATACCAATATAATTTTCAAGATGGTTCAAGAGTATTGTCTGATCAATTGTGTTGAAGGCTGCACTCAGGTCAAGCAGCAATAGTGCTGAGGTTGAGTTGGAGTCAATAGCTAACAGGACATCTTGACCACTCTTGTGAGTGCAGTTTCGGTGGAGTGGAAAGATCTAAAGACAGAATGAAATGAGTGTCTAAGGAAACTAAATCAAACTGTGAGAAAAGACATTCAGCCCTGGAAACATCAAGTGGACTTTTCAGGGGTGAGACGGCACCACCAGTGGAGAGTATACTGGTGATCTCATCTCTAGTCAGTGTGATTTTCTGAGTAAAAAAAGAGAAAACAGAGAGCTATCAGAGGGGGAGGGATTCCGTGTTAGCTTAGGAACAGTGCCAAATAGAAACTTTGGGTGGTTTTTATTTGCGCTGAGAATTGTGCAGTTTTGGCTGACAAGAGTGCACGTTTATAATTTAGCAAGCTATCATTGCAGGCAAGCCGGAAGACTTCGAGTTTGGTCAATTGCCATTTACACTCTAGTTTTCTACACACTTGTTTAATTAAGTGCACAAGTGTCGTTAGTAAACCATGGTGCAAATTTCCTAGTGTGGTGTTTCCTAGTGACTAACGGGGTGACTGAATTAAGCGCGTTGGTAAGGCTAGAGTTTAGTTTGTTGGTGAAATTGTCGAGTGAGCCAACGTGACCAGAGAATGGTGTGAGAAAACAGGACAATTTTTCAGATAGTAACAAGGCCGTGGTAGCATTAATACGATGGCTGATATATGTATCTTCACACTTTTGGTGTGGGCAGATGAATTCAATCTCTAATTTAATTAGATAGTGATCAGATAGGGCACAGGCACATAGGAGGAGACCACTGTCTATATCTTGTGTCATCTCTTAATTACTACTATATATCCCAACCTTTCTGAATAATATGATTGTGTTGTGCCCATCTCTAGTGTGAGGTAATCCTAACTGTTGCATTACTGTGAGCCCATACTGAAGGCTGACTTTATGAGAGACTCAATAAACCTTCAATACCATACATATTGTTTAGTCTAGGTTGTATATAACCTTGAAGATGTTTTAGAAACTACCCTCCTGTGTTTTTGCCCCTTTATAATCACTGTTCAGATAGTTCCCTGGTAGAGATCTGCATAGTGCATACCCATAGCTTTTTCTTATTAAATATACTTGACTAAATCACGACCACTGCTCCTGGCTGTCCTGGAGGAGGGATGGCAAGGATGGGATAAAAGCAGAGAATACATTTCTGCAGTGGACATTATGTGTGTGTGTGTGTTTTGAGTTGCCGCTCACTGCATGTGTGTGTGTGTGTGTGTGCCCCAGTACTGTCAGACTAATGAAGACCTTTACCTTTACCACTGGACTCACCACACAGACACAACAGCCAGGACGGCCCGCCAACGCCTCTTCTTCCTGAGGAGGCTTAAAAAGGTCGGCATGTCCCCCAATATCCTCACAAGTTTCTACAGATGCACCGCAAGGCCCTACAAAGGGTGGTGAAAACTGCCCAGACCATCTCTGGGAAGTGTGCTGCCTACCCAGGACAACATTCACCTCACCGAAGGCCTGAGAAAGGCTCATAAGATCGTCAAAGACCCCAGCCACCCAGCTAACTCACTGTTCACCCTGCTACCGTCTGGTAGACAGTACAGGAGCAGACAGACTGAAGGACAGCTTCTACCTACAGGCCATCAGGCTACTTAACAGTTGACCCACAACCTCATACCCACATCACTTTACATCCAATGCGCATGCACTTTTTTTTTTTTTACCTGTACATCTGTATATATATATTTATGCATCTCTAAGATTATTTACTGTTGTTGATCCTCCTGCTTTTCATATTCATACATTCTTTTTATTCCTATTCCTATTTAGTTTATCCGCCATTTATTGTCTAATTGTTATTTTGTTTGTGTTTTATATATAGATGTGCGATTTACCTACCGAGTTTAAACGTGCCTCGTCCCCAACATTTCATTGTCCAGTATGACTGTAAGTGATATTGTACATATGACAATAAAAGACTTGACTTGACTTGACACGACTCAGAATCTTTAGTTCAACATGTTTATTCAACAGTTACGGTAGAGGCACTCCGAGGTGCGTTTTCGTGTGCGCTCTCGACTTTACGGTAACTCGCCCGTCTCTGTCGGATTGTTTGTGCTTCTCCGGTTTGTGAACCGTCAATCCGCACTATCAACTGTGCGCACTCGTCGCACTCATCTACACTGTGGAGCCAAACTCCCGAGACTTCGCCTTCGCTGTGTAAGTACTGTTAGATTTGGACGTTATTTGCCAATTTCCTTCCCAATAACTAGACTTTTAGTTGAAGATCCCGTCTATGGTTTTGTTTTGTCTTGTCTTGTCTTGTCTTGTCTTGTCTTGTCTTGTCTGCCGGGGAGAGATATATAATTCATTCCACGTAGCTGCGGGATATGATCTTTCGATAAAAAAAAATATATATAATCACATACTGCCACAATACAATTTCAACACCTTGGAAAGATGTTTGGTGTTGAAATTGTATTGTGACAGTATGTGATTTTTAATGTATTTTTAGTGTATGGGTGTAGGCTACAAAACAAAGTTAAGCGCGATTTATTCAGAGTTCGTGACGGACCGCTCAGTCCAATAAACCCTCTGATGAAAGGCAATAGAAAGGCTTTTTCCCCCCACGTAACGTAACAGCGGAAAACGTTTATCTTTGACGTTTATCAAAACCATCTGATAAATCAACAGTCCGTTTTGTTAAACATGTTAATGTCTTGGCCAATAACCGTGAAACACCGCACCCAGTTACTGTTAAGTTACCACACCGCGTTAGGATTTCCTAATTCTTCTAATGATTACGTGATAATCCCGTCGAGAGTCCTGTGGGAAAAAATGTGGTGTTGATTTTATTCTAATCCCGCCACAGCGTCTATAGAGTCCGAATTTAAAAACCCAAAAGCTCTTGGGCTTCAACAACCCGAAGTACAACGGGGCTCTGAGCCAAGTCTGTGTTTTTCATTCTTGGTGCTTATGATTAATGCTAATGTTGTTGACTTCTTGAATGAATGTTGGAATTGAGGGAAGGCAGAAATAGGCTATTTAACAAAGTGACAGGTGAATGAATAAGGCAGAAGGATGTGTACTCTCATCTCTCCAAGGGATAGGGGATGCCCCAGTAGATCATTCCATGAGAAGCAGACCATTGTGCCAACTATGTCATATCACCACTCCTGCAGAAGGAAGAGGGGAGGCAGTGACTGGTGAATGTGCATGAAAGAATGAAAGAAGGCTGTCTTGGTGTACATTCATCTGAAGCGTACGAATGTGCCACTTTCCGCAGAGCCACTGGGGGTGGGTGTGTTGGGATAGCTGTCAGTTCTCTCCTTCACGCTTGGGAGCCATAGGTCATTCACTGTGAGAGTCATAACAGTTAGGTTTTTTTAATCTGGTATGTCAAGACTTGCCCCGAATGCAGCTCAGCTCTGTTGCAGCACCCTCAGAATGTAGGCTACGCTGTTGTAGGTTCCCTGATGGACTGAGCTGTAGCTTTTGGTTTAGATGTCTGCAGAGAAAACTCTTGTATTTGAAATCCAAGTTGTAAACAAGTACACCCATGACCCCTTTTAACTCCTGAATGGCATGATGCAAGTTCCCCATGTTCCACACTTTAATGATCCCTCATTAAAGTTTCATGCCATCTCGTCTCATCTCATCTATGAATGATAAACTTCCCTATATTCTAACCTCCAACTACTGAATGCATGATTGCTGTGGGTGGTGGAACAGACTAATCAACAGTTTGCTTTGTCCCTAAAAATAACACCATTGCTTAATTTTTCATCGCACATATAATATAACAGTTGTGTTACTGCAAGTGTTCAACGTGTAAACAAAAGCTAACCCAAGGTGATGGCTTGGGTCAAAACAGCAGCCAGTAAGACGGTGGTGGCTCTACTGTTATGTCCAAATGAAGAACTGTTAAGCAAAACGAGGAGACACATTAAGGGTTTTATGCCTCAGCAAAAAGCCTTGTAAACGAGTTCTTGGTTTGTCTTTTTCATGCATCAGGCCTAATTACCACGGTGGCAGTACCACTTTGCTCTAATCGTGTAGTGATCAGGAATCAGCATGTCACAGACTGTGGGCGAGCAGGGAATTCTAACTGGCCAAGGAGATAGGAGTTAGGAAGGGATGGATAGGGGGTCCTTCTTTGTTCTTTGTGCCCGTGCTGAAAAAGTTGCAGCATTGTGGAAAATGGATAAAATGGATTAGGAGTGGGCGGTAGGGTGTCAGATGTCTGTGGCTGTACTTGTGCCAGCCGAGCTTTTTTGTTGTTGCGTTAAACAAAGTGTAACCAAACCATAGAATGTTTTTTTATGTTCTCACCAACTCAGCACTCTACTAGATGACTGCACAAATGGCTCCGCTAAATGGGTTTGATCTGGCCTAATGATGACCTTTTGGACTGTGTCTTTTTCTGTGAGTGCTTCTGACTGCGGGATATTGTCACCTCAGCCGACCCCACTATCAAAGACTCTTTCAACTGATGGCAAACACATCTTCCTAATGACCCACATACAGGATAAAAGCATTGCTAACACAGCTCTTTATCACATAGAAGAGGTATAGGTTGTCATACAACTACTACTTATACTTGCTCACACGCATCTAATGTTTTGCATCTAACTCAACACTCAGGTTTGTGAGATATGCCATAATTCATATTCTAGTGAGAAGTGGTTTTAAAATGAATGTTGGGATTAGGGATGGGATGATATACGATATACTTTTATCGCCATAAAAATACTATCTGACGTGACGGTTGACGGTTATCTGACGTGACGCTGAGGGTTGATGTTTGACAGCGGTCTCTGACTTTGTGAACAGTGAATTGAAGATGAAGATAACCTGTTGCTCATTAGTTGTTGTTGCTTAGCTTTAACCTTAACACTTTTTCTTGTACATCCTTGTAGATAACTGTAGACCCTTGTTAGCACGAAGCAGTAGGGTGGATCGCCATTTTCGTTTGATCACTGTTTTCTCAGTTTTTTGTTTAGCCTTGCGAGGTAGGTTTAGTAGTTATGTCATTTTGTTTGTTTCTTTTGTTCGCTTAGGTTTTATACAGACAATTGTTTAGGTGATAGTAGTTTTTCTGTTTATTGTTTTGGTGTTTGGTTCACCCTGACATCTAGCTTCATTTCACTGTACATACGTTCACTGTGGTAGCAATAAATCTTATTTTCGTTGTCCATGTTCTTTGTGTTGCGTTCCCCTAGACCGGGGCGTAACAAAGTACTATAATTATATGAAGAAAATGCACAGTTTTAATTCCAAAACCTTTTATTAAAATACAAAAATATAACAAATACAATTACACAGCTCAGGGCATCCCTCAAGGCTCATGGCGTGCCGTGGACTCAACCCTTAGAACAACATCCATTCCATAGACTCATCAATTCCAGAGGGGCCTCTAAAGGCTTAGCCTCTGCACTTATGCCGCTTATAAGAAACTCTCTGTGGACAGGCAATGGAGAAGTGATATCCCAAATTTAGAGCCAGATTTTGATTGGGATTCCGTGTGACCACTGAGATGCTGAAATGCGCCTCAGAGAGTTGAGCAGTAGTATATGTACAGTAGATTGCTGAGGTTCTCTCTGTTGATTTTGCGGTGGGGCACTGAGGCAGTCAGGAGCACTGAGTACAGCCCTGGGCCATCCCTTAGGTCCTTCACACGCTGTTGGTGTACTGCATGCTGGGCAGCCAAAGCAGATGGTGACCCCTTTTTTAGTTTTAACCCCTGAGTGATTGACAGTCCACTGATTGCACAACACAGTGTCTGCATTATGAATTTAGTGGTTAGTTATATGTGTAAAATGGCAGGCTATTTAAGATCTTAAGAAGTTGACATTTTGTTTGATTCTTCATTCTGCCTGACATCAGGGACAAGAGCCTTCGCCTCAGTGGTGTAGTTACATAGTGGCAAGGAGGTTTTCTCTAGAGAGGGCTGTTGAGGTTTCAGAGGGAGGGAGTCATTGTCAAATATAAAAGACCTTTTTTAATATTACTGCATTTTGTTTTTATCGCAGCTGACATTAGGCTTTGGCAAACAAGCCTCTGGATCCCATCTGCTATCAATAGAGCGACTAGCTTCAGATTTCTTCTTAAACAGCAATCTTAAACAATTTTTACCTCGGCAAAATGGTGGCTATATTTAGTTTAATCTTTCTGCACTGCCCTCTTGTACCTCTCTCTGGGGGCTTTGTGTACCAGCAATATTGGTGTATCATAAAGGCTATTAGTGGCATCCTCCCTTTTAATTTCCTTTTGTCAGCATGTTAGCCATAGACTTTAATAATGACTTTATGGCAGTCCTTCTGTTTTCCAATGGACAAGATTACAGAAGCCACACCTTTATGAAGCTTTTCCGACATTGCCTTTTTATGGCAATCATAGGCTGCCCACCTAATTGATGATATCTTGAGGGAGGACAGAAAAGCAATTCCATTGTTGAGTGGTGGCAAAAAGGTGTGAAAATTGGCTCTGTGTATTTGGCAAGGCATTTCTCTCAGGTGTCCACAGAAAACCATAATCTCATTTCAGGTTCATTATCTTTGATAATCCCAGTCAATTCTGTGATGTTTTACAGAACATGTCCTTTTAGCTTTTAGTTTAGCTTGTGAGGAATGTGCTTAGCAGTAATGACATTGTTCTGCAGCAATTCCAACTGTTGCATCTTCTTCTTCATTTGTTCAGGGAAAATATATATGCTCTTAGATGCTTGTTTAGGAACTAGATTTTTGGTGACTAGCAGTTCTCTTGCCTAGCTATGTTGAATGCACTTATTGTAAGTTGCCACAGTTGCCACAGTTAACATGGTTTTACATTTAAAAATATACTACCCTTTTCAATTGACAGGTTGTAAGAACAGCATCAGCAGTGTAATCCTCCTCCTCATCATCAACATCATCATCATCATCATCAACTGGGGTTAGGAGCTAGGCGTGAACCCCACGTCTCAGAGCATCTCTGTTCAGTAAGTCATAGTTTTATATTTGGTTCTTTTGAATTATTTATCATTGGATAGTACTTACAGTAGTATGTCTGTGGTAAAAGGCCATAGTCAATGAGTTGTTTCAAGAGTTGTGTAGTGAAGACTGGTTGCATGTATTCATTCTCACAGTGCAGCATTGTAACTGTCTGGGGTGGCTGTCTGTGTGCGTGCAACATTTTTTATGACGTGGTGTCACATTTCTCTGTCTCCATTTGGACAAAGTCCCCTTTCACTACCCTTTAGCAGCGCTTGACTGCATTAATGCGTCAGGTCAAACATTTTTAACACTAGTACAATGGTATATCCAGGCCCGGTTCTACGAGGGTGCAAAAGTATGCATTGCACCCTCAGTTTAATATTTTGCACCCTCAGTTGAAATGTGAATAATAAATGCCAAGTAGTGTGGTAGGCACACAAATTGTGTGGGCGTCTCTATGCACACCTGCTATTCTGGTTCATGTATGTGCAGCAGCGCAACGTGCAAAAGGGCTGGATGAAGGTGATTATAGATCAGCGGGTGTGGATAATAAATACTCTCTCAGCCAATTGCATCACTTCTCTCATAGCTCTGAAAACAGTTGTGCCAGTTAAACGTGATAACGACAGCTCAACAAACGGAAAACATTTCTTCAGGAAATGTCTGGATGGTTCAGAGCGGCACGAAATGAACACACATCACCACAAATCTGCAGCCAAAGACAGATGGAGGAGTTTTTTCATCAGTTAGTTACTATAATAAAGGTTGAAATAGTTTAGTAGCCTAATTAATGTTACAGTGTTTGCATTGCAATGTGTTCAAGGATAAAATATGAGATGCTACTTTTACTAAAAATAAAAGTTGTAAAAGAGGCTGATGAGCCGCTAAC
>CABFOP010100331.1:0-18526 GCA_900683385.1 Anoplogaster cornuta | reverse complement strand
TTTAATGATTTAACTAATGATAATGTAGAAAAACAAAGATTTTAAATTTGGGACGGTCCACATTCATTTCGGGATGGCTTAGATTGTATTTCGGGACGGTTCCGGGACGATGGTGAAAAAAGTTAGTTGCAAGCCCTGCAACCGGCGTTCTAATTCCTCCCAAAGGTGTTCAATGGGGTTGAGGTCAGGGCTCTGTGCAGCCAATCGAGTTCCTCCACACCAAACTCATCTAACCATGTATTTATGGACCTCGCTTTGTGCACAGTGGCACAGTCATGCTGAAACAGCAAAGGGTCTTCCCCAAACTGTTGCCACAAAGTTGGAAGTGCCCAATTGGCTAAAATGTCTTCGTATCCTGTAGCATTAAGATTACCCTTCACTGGAACTAAGGGGTCAAGACCAAACCCTGAAAAACAGCCCAGACCATTATCCCTCCCCACCGAACTTCACAGTAGGCACTATGCATTCTGGTAGGTAGCGTTCTCCTGGCATCCTCCAAACCCAGATTTGTGCATCAGACTGCCAGATAGTGAAGCGTAATTCATCACTCCAAAGAACACGTTTCCACTGCTCCAGAGTCCAGTTGCGGTGTGCTTTACAAAGATTGCGTGGTCTACCACTTCGTGGCTGAGCTGTTGTTGCTCCTAGGTGCTTCCACTTCACAATAATAGCACTTAGTTGACTGGGGCACATCTAGTAGGGCAGAAATTTCACAAACTGACTTGTGGAAAAGGTGCATGGCATCCTATGACAGTGCCACGTTTAAAGTCACTGAGCTCTTTACGACCCATTCTAAATAAATGTTTGTCTATGGAGATTTCATGGCTATGTGCTGGATTTGAGCAATTTATGTTTTAGGTGTGGCTGAAACACCTGAACTCAACAATTAGTAGCAGTGTCCACTGACTTTTGGCCATATAGTGTATAACTCAATTTAATTACCAAATTGATGAATTGACTGGAAGATTATGTATAGGTTATACCAGGTTCTAATTATGGGGGGGAATGGGGGGTCTGACCCCCCTAATTAAGACTTGGACCCCCGCAAAAGAGTTAAAAACAACAGGTCGGGGTGTTGAAACATATATATATCCTTCTGACCTGTAATCATAAATATTACAATATATTTCCCATATTCAGGCCTGGAAAAATCATGTAATATGATTTCAGACACTCTAAAAGTGGACCATAACATTTCTTAACCTTGACGTCAGTTGCTCGTCTCGTCTGCCTGCCTCACTCCCATCATTGCAGTGGCTCGTTAAAGCTCGTTAAAGCCAATGGAGATGCTGTAGGTTAATGTAAGTAGCTAGCTAGCTAGCTAGTTTAATACAGTTTCATTCACAGAGTCAACATGAGAAAGAGGAGAGGAGATATCCGGCACTTTTTTGGTGCTAAAAAAAGAGTATGTTGAAACTTTGAGATGATAATGCAGTCTATTTTTTCTATTAGATTATTTTCCAAGTAAGAAAACAGCTGACAAATTTAGATTATTGGGTGGTCTATGGCTTTAATGTTAGTCAGGCACAGGCCTAGATGCTGTATGGTAGTAACACATCTGCCTCTTTGGCATGTGGCAAATAATTTGTCTACACATTTACAGATCTACGCATTAATCTGATTACACACAGATTCTGAACACATTCGCAGATTCCTGTACACATTCACAAATCTCAGTACGCATTTAGAGATTATTTTACACATTTACAAATTGGATTGCGCACACACGGATTGAGATACAGTTACACAACTCTCCACTCACATTTGTAAATAGTTTTGCTACAATAATGACCCCATTGATTTGATTCATCATCATCTGCAGACATTATGTTAAACAAGCAAGATACTGTAAGGATTGTAAGACTTCAGTTCACTGCAGCACACGTCTGCGCTGTACTGGGTTCCTTTACGCCCTGGAGAAAAAGTTGACCCCGCCCGATTGTCACTGTATAATTCACACTCTGGGTTTTACAACTATATATTTGCACAGAACTGGTAGCCCTAAATCCATTATCAATTCTTTATCCAAAGACACACACACACACACACACACACACACACATGCATATACAAACACAATTCCTCAGTGACTGTCCACACACACACCTCCCAGTCTGGAGTACAGCATGGCCACCACACTACAGCATTCCATCATACTGTCACTCACATCTGCTGCCCTTTCTCATTATTGCATCCTCCCTATTCTTTCTCCTTTACCTCCGCTTCAGCCAACCCTTTTTTTTTTTCTCTTTTCCTCCCATTATCCCCGCTTCCTTTCTTCCTACCCTACAGACTATCCCTCCATGCCAACAAAAATGAACAGAGAGACATGAAGAGATGGGTGGGGGTAGGGAGGTGGGGTGACATGTTTTTACAAGGATTTGATGTCCATGGTGCTTCAGACAGCATGTTCACGGTGTAAAAAGGCCATTTTCAATACACCTCATATGACTGAATCCGAGAAATAATTTTTCACATATACACAGAGTGTCAGCATATTAGACAGCAGATATCATTTTTTTCACCTCTCCCTGAACCTGTGGAAATGGAATGATACAAAATACCATTGTTGTATTTCAGTGACTGTATTTCTGTGGGAGCTCTTTATGTTTGGGCAGAGGTAGTTTGCTGTAGTCTCTGCAGATTGTTTCCCCTCTGCCGCTTTCAGGGAGGATAAATGACAAACCATGTCAGGCTGGTGATGCAAAGAGGATAATTAGGATTCACGAAACCCAGTTTGTCCTCAAAAGCAAATCACTTCCCTGGTGCTAAGGGGCTACCGAGGCACGGATCATTTTACATATCAGCACCTAGCAACTGGCAGATGGAGTGAACTTACTGCTGGCTGCCAAAGCTGATAGGACACTGCAGGACTGCAAAATGAGCTGTGATGATTCCCCTGCTGAGGCCAACAAGAGAGGCATACCTCATTAAGATGCATAGCCTCCTCAAATGCCCGGCCACACTTTACAGCACTAAGTTGCCCCATGCAAAAATGTTCACAGTGCCATTGAAACAAAGGCCAGTTTGGTGTCCATAAAAGTGAATTTAGAAATTATTATTATATAGAAATATGAACTCAGTTACTGTATAATAACCAATTTATTACATACTATTTTTACATTTTGATATATTGGTAAATATGTTATTGTATGGAAAACACCAACGTTGTCTTTGACCTGTATTAAGGAGGGTTACGTCTTTAAAGCAGCTAACAACATGCAACTATCTGCATGTAAGAGTATGGAATCCTATCCATATCTCTCTTTATAACGCCACAACTCAACTCTCTGCAAAGAGACAGACCATTAAAACGGCACCTGTTGTGAGGGCATGGACATGTGTTCCTCATAACCATCCATCATAAACCTGACCACAAAACGCTTTTGTTGAACGAACGTGTGAAGAGAGGCATATTCTCATTACAAAATTCCTTCCTGTCCCGGAGGACAATACAGTACTTATCTATTTTTATTTGGTATGTATGGGGTCCATGGAGGCCCTTTGCACAGCCCCCACCACCTGATGCTGGGGGGGCCAATGCTGAGACTGCAGCTACTTTACGGTGTCTCCCAACATATCATCTTGCATCATACTACCCCCGACCGTTCACTCGGCAGTTCAAAATCCTACAAATCTGCCTCTCATGTTCATTTATCTCTCGTCTCTCTCCTGGCCCCTTTATCGCCCACTACATCACCAGCCCATCTCCTTCGTCCTCTACTCAGTTTATTTCTTCCCGTCATTTTCTCAGCCGTATCCTGTGCAACACATCAGTCTGCTAATTATCCTACTGATGCCACGTCCTGTTAAAAAAAAAATAGTACACTATAGGATGACAGTGTGGAGGGAAAGTGATTTTAGTGGTCCAATACCTAAAACAAAGGCAAGGGAAGAAGAGATAGGAGTAAGGAGAATCACAGACAATGGGGACCGTAGGGAGAGGGAGGCCGAGAAGCAGAGAGAGAGAGACGAGAAGACAAAGACAGAGAAGCAGAGACTCATGGGACGACCCGACAGGGCTGCGTAGAGGAGCTTAATTTCCCAACACCATCTGTTACCAGTCCCTGGGTTGAAAGCTCCACTTATGTCAAACCTCCCACAACCGAACCAGCAGAGCGCTGCAGAGCGGAGAGACCCCACTGCGTTTTCCTGTCTGTCCCCACACATATTCTCTCCCTACAACCTCGCAAGTGGTTCACACAGTCACCCGCCCACTCACATCCTCTACAGAGGCGCTAACCCACACTTTAGCTGTACAGGCTGAGATAAATGAATGTGCCTGCTATTTTCTGGGTCATAGTGGATTAAAGTTGGTTGAGAGAAAAAAAAGTGTAGCTACATGGGCATCAAAGTGTTGGATTTACCTATGCTGTACAGGAAAATGTTTGTTTTAATATACTCACCTCTACACCTGCCCACTGTTCAGTTAATCAATGGGGTTTAGATAACATTTTTAGGACTTCTGCTGTGTTGGAGTCCAAATAATCTTGATTTACTGTCAGTGTTTAATCTTGGCCGGCTGGCATCGATTGAAGACGCGCCCACAGGGGATGCTGGGTATATATAGTATCTACTGGGAAAGAAGAGCCCACGACTCAAAATGTGTCAATGGAAAGGCCTCCAAGCTGCTGTTTTCCCCTTCTTCTTCGTGGTGCAGGCATTACGGACTCTCTCGTGGAGGGTTGCCTGGCCTATATTCAAGAGTTTGTAAAGGCATGAAAATATGTCAAATCCCAGGGTTCAAAACACCAAATATAACATTGTGCCTGAGTGCAGTCCCTAAGACACTAGTCTTGGTCAAACCAGTTGTTGCTCTCTAGATAATGCTCTTGGGGCATGTTACCTGCATGAAAATTGAAGGTCAGTAATTGTTTTAAATCACCCCTCCTCACTTTCCAGTGATTAAATAAATATTCCTTTAAGTGGATAGTGCACCTTCCATTAACATTTTAATGTTATCCTCTTTGATTTCTTATAGGGGGAAAAGGGAACCTAGAGGAATGCTGAACTTAGTGAGAGCAGACTTATGGTTGCAGCTGCTCCATCCCCTGTATGAAGAAATGCTCTGATATCCGTAAAAGAATGGGGGGGTACCCTGAGGAGACCATTCCCTGGCATTTTAATCACTTCATTTACACTCTCTCAGGGTATTTCCATGCAAATTATCTGAAAAGGTCACACGGCAAAGAAGGGATATCTTTTGTTCCAAACGATGTTTATAAACAGGGAAAGGTAAATGTCTACATACAGACGAGCCTACTGGTATAGTAGCACAATTTAGATTCATCACTGGATACTGCAGAAGGACACTTTGGTAGTGAATACCAATCAGGAAAACTCTATATCCTGATTCATCCATTAATGGCTTCAGTACCTCAAAAGTAGCTGTCTGATCAAGAACATTACCTTCAAGTTAAAGGGAGTCCTCATGTGGCTACTTGGGTTACTACAGCCAATAGTGTACCTACTGGAAATATTTGTATGAATACCTTGTTGATACTTCCATCTTTTTTCTGCTCTACAAGAGAAATATATAAATTGTGATTTAAGTGCCAGATAAAACCCATAAAACCTATTGGGGGTTCCCTCTCTGAACTGCCCCATCCAAGGTTTCAGGCACATTTTTTCTTAAAGGAATATTTCACCCACAAAATGAATTTTCTATCACTTACTGGTCCCGTGATGCCTTGAATTCCTGGAGAATTGTTGTTCATCTCACATTCCACGTTGAATGAAGAATCCAAAAACCGAGGAAATACTTGATGAATGGAAGTTAATAGGGGGCCAAGTTTAACAGCAGCAAAACTATATAAAAATGAATCCGTTTAGAAACTCTAACTCTTCCAGTATAATCCAAGTGTCCTGTATCCAGTCCAGTACATCCAAAACACGTGCATTCTCGCTCAAACTTTACTTTTAAAATAATTTCTGGATTCAGTCTCACGCATGTACAGGTAGCACGCCTGGGCGAGCACGTGCGTTTGAACTCGGCTCGGTGCGCATCGCGTGATTCAAGGCATCACGGCACCACTAAGTGATAGAAAATAATTCATATTGTGGGTGAAATATTCCTTTAATATGGTTCTTTAGTTTGTCTTTTTTGACTAAGGATGGTGGTACCAGTTAGATTGGTTAGTAGGCTTGTTTCAGTCATTTCAGTCAGTCATGCCATTTTGTGCCTGTTTCCTGTGTTCTTAATGTGTTTTTGTCATTGACTAGCTAGCTCAAGACAGGCTGATCGCTCTCTCCTTTGAGATATGTTTTGTGATCCAGGTTATTTACGCTATACAATATTCACAACCAGTTAAAAACAGAAATATTAAGACTGAGGAAGATTAATTTGGTAACTGAAGTAATGTCATTGCAAGGCCACTGGATGTCACTCTCATCCAACTTTAGGCTTGCATATTAAGATAGACAAAAATGCAATCAAAACACTTATACAAATAATGTTACTTTATAATAAATTAATACACCAATAGCCTTAGAAATACATGTAAGCCAATTACAGGCTGCCTAAGGAGTTATTGACCTGCCTTGTTGTCACTGTCATGACTTAAACATATATATAGTCAGTCATAAAAATGTTAACACAGGAATTCAAACGTCAATAGGGTCACCTACCAAAGAGTTGAAACTGTGGAACTACAAACTCGGAACCACCCCATGTATCTACAGACTAATGTTTAGTTTTACTAAAATGACCAGTTGACAAGCTGAACTAGTGTGAAAATAGACAAGAAATTTTATGTTGAAGTGAATACAACAAGATCTTTTTCCTCAATTTTTTTCCAAATTTTATTTGATGACAATATACAAGAACATCTTGAGCACGAAGACCTTGCTGATTTTCCGGGCTCACTATAGGGAGATGAGAAGAGGAAAGTTAGGACAACAGCACAATAATAACCATACAAATTAAGAGTAAGAAAAACATTTTTAGGCCAAGACAAATAAATGGTGAATTAATTAACTAAGACAAAATAGTCTTTCAGGGAAGACCACAACAACACAAACAATTCAGAAACCATTTCAGTGAGAAATCCACTCTTTGGCAGACATTCAGGTCAGTTGTCTCACACTGGACACTTATAACAATCAGTTAGACATGCTATATGTCAGTTTTTTCTCTTAACTAGCAGTTTTAAGCACTGAGCAACTTCAGAAGCAGAAGAGATGTGTTTTAAAATTGAGTCAAAGCACAGTACTCATGTTGGTTTAAATAATGCAAACCAGAGTGGGCCAAGGCGGCTATGCCCACTGCATCAATAACAGTGGTACAAAGAATTGGGGTACAGGGGGAAGGTTATTAGGAAAGAGTTTGAGTCTTGACATAGAAAAGGGCAACACGGAAGGGAAACTGCAAGGTAAAGTAGGGTGAGACATGCACAACTCTGGGTCTATCAGGTTTTGATGTGCAACACAATGGCACACCATGCTTGTTCTGCTTCTATACCTGAAACTGACACCTCATTTCTGCAAAAGAATTCCCCGGGAAGCAAAATCAAGGGCAAAAGACGGAAGAAAGTAATGTTAACTTCTTGAAAAACAAAAAACAAAAACATTGCTAAAAGATCTCTGAAAGGATCAAACTGGCTGTACTCCAGAGGACATTTTCCACATATGGACTTTGGCCAATCAAACCATGGTAGACACGGTTGCACATCAGACATTTTAAAAGTTGGTTGAGCTGGACCTGAAGGAGTCAGTCCAGTTGGATTTTCTTCCAGAGATCATTTCTAGATGAGTGTGGGCTATTCTGACAGTGGTTTCCAAAATAGGGTCTACAACTCTATTAGTGTACAGTTCCAACTATTCAAAATTTGTGTTAGGAGTTGGAATGACCAGCTAAATTTAACTGGTGGGACAAATCCTGTCCTGTGGATGCTACATCTACAGAGGAAATCGCATTAGCATTTGTTGTCAAATGGGTGGGAGAGGATGTGAAGGAGGGAGTTAGCTAGGAACATCAACTCTGGATTATCTGCACACGGCAGTTAGTCTACTTGTGAACAACATTTACCTTCTACAGTTCCGGAAGAACAATTGATAAGATGATTGGAAAGATGACAAAGGAAATTAAAACAGTAGAACAGTTGTGCAAAAGTGAGAACAGGCTAGGAAAATAAGCGAGCAATGAATATTAAATCAAAAAGGATGTCATGTCCACTCAATTTGATTTCCCTAATGTGCTTTCAAATAAGCAAGAGTGATCTACAATGTTGGAGACAATAAATTCTAGGTCCTTATGGAATCTTATTACAGGATTATCAGTGCACACAGCCAAGACTAAGGACCTGGCCAATGACTGTTGGCCAGGACACAACACAAATGATATAATAAATCACTACGTCACACTACCTTTTTGCCAGCGGCACCCACGCTGGCCTTCTTGGTGCCTCGTACTTTCTTCATTCTGTTCTTGCGTTCCTTGCGCTGTTTTCTGGAGGACTTCTTTTTCTCATAGAGACCATGCTGAAGGAACACATTTCATCAAAATCAATGAAGCTCAACCAATTCACCAGGCATATATAAACAATCTCCACTAATCAAACTCAGGGCAGGGCATGGTTCAGGACATAGCTAGTAGGCTGTGCATTGGATTTCAGAGAGCAGGAAATGTTAGATCCTTGTCACTGGATTAAAATCAGTTATCAGTGTTATGACTGTGCAACTTGGGCTGAGACCACTTCAGAATGATATTGGGATAAGTTATCAAGTCGCATTTGATTTTTAACCTTAAAATTTCAGTTCTGTCTAAATATGTTGAATAATTCTTAACCTTAAAAAAAAATAAAGAAAAAAAGCATCAGCCCTGTTTTGTTCTCTTGACGGACTTTTGCAGCAGTTAAGAATGTTTTTCCAAGTAAAATGATTAAATGGTTTTATTAATGGAGATGCTGCTGTAAATCAGTTATCTTTACTCAACATAGAAGTAAAAGTTTATACACCTTATTCTGTAAATTAAATGCATTAAAACGTGTGATATGAAGTTAAGACGGTATAAAACATTCTTGGAAGGATTTACAGGTGGACTAGTGCTATTATCTCCAGATGGTGGCTGCCCGTAGACAACCAGTGTAGTATTGATTAGACAAAAAAAAAAAAGTCAACAAATAAGTAGATCAACATTTGATGTGGACAAGATTGACTGGCCAATATCTGATTTTGAATCCAAGACCAATATTGGCCCAGTACATAATGTATTGGATTAACTTGTCTCCATAGAGCTGTGAATGATTTCTAGCAGTTAATTTTTGCTGTCAGCCTGCCTTGAGTATGGTTTTGTCAATTATTCTTAGAGCCCAGGATAATCTTCAGCATCTTATCCTTTTTAGACAATATTTATTGGCAATTAGCTTTCATTTAAAAAAAAAACAATCGCACAATTGTGCATTGGTTGAGCATCATTTCCCAGGCAACTAATCCTATCAATTCAGCTCGCAGAATATTAGTAGGGCTGTACCCGACTCACTATTTTGTCAGTTGAATCGGATTCGCCTGTTCAATACGACAATTGGTTCCTTTTTTTTCAGTGATGATTTCTACCACATTAACATAGTCAAATGCAACAGAGTCATGGGAACATATTTGAGCATTTAAAAATCAATAAAAGACAGCTGCATATGATGCAAGATTTGAATTGCCGACATGTCGGGCTACCATATGAATTTGTCAGAATAATGAGACAGGCAGCACACATGTATTTCTGTTTAAATCAAGCTCTTATAGCCTATTTTTTTTTTAAATTCACTATAAACATTAAAAACGTGTAAATGAATAAACAAATTAAAGTTTAAAATAAATTCACGAAATTGCCCGCTATGAAGTATGACTGACACCTCTTCAGTATAGGCCAACTTCTTTATTTCTCTTTAAATATAAATACTAATTGTGGGAGACTGGATCTGGAAAGAGTGGCTGTCAAGATCAGGCCGAGAGACTATGTTGTTGTGACGCAAATAAAGCGGTCTGCTGGACCATTGACTCTCCTCCCTGCCTTGTCTCTGCCTGTCGTGGCCCCGTCTGTAGCGAGCCTTACTACACTAATAAATAAATCTGTGTGACCCTGTGCATTTTTGTAAGCTTCTATCTGTTTTATCCTGTTATTGTAATGCAAACTGACTGACCAAAACAAACACAAAAAATAACTGCTCGACGTAAAGAATGAGTTGACTGAGGTGTCTCCGACTGATGATTCGACTCGTCGACTTTCAGGGGGCAGCCCTAAATATTAGTAAGGACAGCCTAGCTTATTGGGCAGAGACTTAACAGCAATATTTCAAGTTTAAATACATTTAGAATTTCCATGTACTGCACACTCTCAACCATGCTTCCCATCTTGAACATATGGTTTATTCACTCACCCTGGCCAGTCTGTGTTTAGGCTCGTTCTTCTTGGCATAGTCTAAGGAGTCGTAGACCATTGCAAAACCTGTTGTCTTGCCACCACCAAACTGGGTCCTGAAGCCAAAGACGAACACCACATCGGGAGTGGTCTTGTACATTTTGGCAAGCTTCTCCCTGATTTCAGTCTTGGGGACTGTGGCCTTGCCTGGATGCAGGACATCAACGACCTGCAGCAAAGAAATGCAGTGAATATACGCATGTATAAGTGACCAGACAACAAATGTCACAATGAGACCTGCACATGAAAACAATGCACGTTTTGAAAACTTACCATTTGCTTCCTCTGAAGCAGCCGGTTCGTCATAAACTTCCGGGTCCTGACTGTCACTGTGTCATTCTGAGAAGGGACAGGGTGGAAGACGAGGATTGCTTTTACATCATTTCAACAATACACATCTACTCATTTTGCCACCTTTGATTGCAACTAGCAAACAACAAAGCATACTAATGCAAGGTTAACTTAGACCAATCTTTGTCCTTTCAAGAATAACTCATCTATTACTACAATCTGTCACAACAGAGTTTCCAACTGCTGCTCAGCTTCTCCGGGTTACCTAGCTGTTTGGCCGAAATGCCTGTCTGGCTGGCTAACCTGGAGAGCAAGTTTGCTTCTTTAAACAGCTGAATAGTTTCTGAACAATTAGGCCAAGCTAGAAAGCTCAACAGTGTTGTAATGATTCCTGTTGACTATAAACGATGGCCCCCTGGCTGCCAATACAAAGTATGCTAACGTTAGCCATGCAAGGCTAGTGCAGAAGAGTTAACTAGCTAAACAATCACTTATGAAAACCGGAGTGTCTGCTGCACAGTACTACGAGGCAGATTGTTCAGATCGCAAAACTGTGCTTTAATAGACCATATGAAAGGCACACTAAACCATGTTAAGTGCTGCCTGTGAAAACGTCTGAACCGGTGCTAGACAAGTCAAGATAGCACTTGGCCCACTGAGCTATCTCTCTCAGTATTTCTTGTTTATTACATCAATATTGAGATGTATCAATAATGCTGCCTTAAATGAATATTTGGGACGGATAAAATGTATTTTAATGAAAGGATGGCCTTGATAATAAAAGGATTTTACTAATAATTTTGGCCACAAGACTCACCATCTTGGCGTTGGCCTCGCTCAAGGATGTAGAAAAGGAGGAAGGACCAGCAGGCGGCCAAAGAAATGCCTGCGCAGAATAGAGTGGCAGCGTTTGTCTTGCCTGATGAAAAATGTTAAATAAATTCAGAGAACTACAGGGAATTCGGTTTGCGTTTGCCTCGGTAAATAAAATCTCTAGTTCATTATTGTTCGAAAGCGGGAGGACGAAGTGGTATTAAATGATTCAAAATGCATTAGGGCGCTCCATTGTCTCTTATAAAACCACGCACTTTCACCATGCATGTTCAAATGTTAAGAGTTAAAATGTGAGTTTGTTATTTTAAAGTGTAAAGCACAGGCCATGGCGACTGGATGAGTAAATTAGAACATTGCATACAGTAAGCACTAAGCAGGTTCGGCGCAATTCCTCTTCGGTGCACTAGATGTCACTCGTTCAATGTCATTGAGAAGTGAACCACAGATGTTTTTAAAAGTAGAAGCTTAACGTTACTGTTTGCTAGACTTAATGCACTACTGGGGAACAGCCCCCCATCACGGATGTCCCTAAAAGTCGAGTTTAAATCTATGCCAAGGTGCCAAACACAAAGCCAACTGATGTATTCTCAGTTGTTGAAACATCAAAACAAAAACGTTTTTTTAGTAGTCCAACCACTTGCCAGACAGGAATAATGGTCACTCACTTTAGACCTAAACCCTTATACAATTTATCACCAGCAAATTAACCACACGTATTTCTTTGCTCACAGAACCCTGAATATGTTATACTATATTCAATTATTCAACGGGTGTGATGAAAAATAGAAATCGGAGGCAGAATCTGTACAAACAATCTCAAAACTCATCTCAACTGTGAGACAGAATTAGTATGCATCTAGAATTATTATGTCGTGTGTCAGTATGTACTACAGAACATCTCTGGACCAGTGTCACCAAGACAAATTGCTGTGTTTACTATACTTGGCCACAGAGGCAGACTGGGATAAATAAATAAAATGAGTTTTGACCCAGACTGGCTACTCAGAACCTTCCCAGAGATGCTCTATGGACATGTGTAGAACAAAGTATTACTAGATATAAAGTTTATTTTTTAAAGTAATCTTTAAAATCAATTTGACACTTTACATACACATTTTTAATATACAGTATATATATCAATATTTGGATGAATTATTCCGTATCTCATCATGAGGTAAATCAGAGATAGAGATGGTTAATATACAACACAGTCTGTTTCTCAGCGTATGAAAGGAAAATGGAAGATGGAATAGTGGTGCACTTATGCCATGGGACTGGCCAGTAGACAGGACCAGCCAAACAGCCAGGGACATTGTTGTGTCTGTCTGGCTTGACTCACTGCCGGCTCACAGGTTGACTGGCCCAACAGGAAAACTCCCAGTACTCCAGATGGCCAGTCCCCCTATGCTTGGCAATTG
Source organism: Anoplogaster cornuta (assembly GCA_900683385.1). Classification (NCBI taxonomy): domain Eukaryota; kingdom Metazoa; phylum Chordata; class Actinopteri; order Trachichthyiformes; family Anoplogasteridae; genus Anoplogaster; species Anoplogaster cornuta. The sequence goes on along the minus strand of CABFOP010100331.1, from coordinate 5,572 downwards.
AAGTTATTCTCATTGTGCTATGGGGTGCAAATACTTCACAAGAGTGAAGAGGTTGAGTGTCTGAGTGCCAATGTTTTTTTAAGTACCTTCAAAATATCCCATAATAGTGGCTGATTAAGTACAGTATACTGCAGTTTCTCAGTTCTTCTTTAAATCTTTAAATCTCCTCGGGTTATTTTACACCAAGGGGTTCTTTTTTCTTTTTTTTTCAGCCATAGACCCAAATGAGAAATTTAGTCTCTCACCAGCAATGGGCCCATGGGTCTAAATACAGTGTATGATAAATCAGGATGCACACAGTAATTTCTTTTTTGCTGAGGTCATTTAACATCATAACAGCTTTACATGGTGTTCTCTCAAGGCACATGTTATTATACTCCTTTAGGCTCAGTCTGAAATTTGAGTTTATTTACATGGTGACATATTTAAGACTTTTTCACTTTTCAATTTGCTAAGCTGTTGATACAAGGACTAGCATTATATAACAGATAGACAGGCTTTTTAAATTAATTTTGAGATGTACATTTTACATTGTTCGAGTCCTGTATAAATATCACCTAATAGAAAGATTTTAAAGGGAGAGAGCGCCCCGCCTTGAGAAGGAGGTTTAAAGAAGTTAGGGTTAGATAGCCGACGGGTCTACTTAACTTACAGGGAAAGAGGGGGTTTCCATGACAACTCATGACTCAAGGGTTTGAATCCCTTGAGACAGGTTCGTGTCCAGTATAAATATCACCTAACAGGTGTATTCTATTTTTAACTTGTTTTATTTCATGGCATTTATCCGTTTTTATCTTCATTCTATGTCTATTTTATTGTATTCTATTTTAAACTTTATTTTAATTTTATTTAATGTAATTTCTTCACTGTAAAGCACTTTGAGCTGCATTTCTTGTATGAAAGGTGCAAATAAAGTTTATTATTATTATTGTTGTGTACATTTGTCCTGTTTGGAAAGCCCCTTCTGCGTTATGATGGGATCCGAAAGATTAAAGAACAGATTACTTTCCATCTGCATGGCCCACATTTCACAAATCAGGGTGTACATACTCATAAGGCATATGCTCAAAAAATGTTTCAAACAGCCCCATGTTATAGTCATTTCAATATAAGCATTAACAGAATCGTATAATTGATGAACCCACATTTTCTTTGTTAAAGAACTTTATTGATCTTACTGCAAGTGTGCACTGGCATTGGCATTTCATCAAAAATAAAGTGAATTAAAATCAGAATAGAAAGTTACAGTAAGTTTGTTTCAATTCTCTCTGCAACATACAATGTTAAGCCCTCAATGTCAAACCAAACTGACTTTAAATTAATCTGCAATATGAATTTGGATGCCATCATACAAATTTCTTTTTCTAGCCCAAAAATGTGCAATGCAAAATGGGTGCAAGCAAACCCTCAACACATTTAACAGCAACCATGGCCAAACAGGAAAAAAAAACTTTGATAGACATCATTTCTCCCATTCAGTCATTCCAATCATCAACAAACTGATAATATGAATGAACTGAAAAACAGGTTGAACTACAATTGTGACAAGGAAAACTCAAAGAAGTGTTGGGACTAATCGAGCATGTGGGACTCTTTTGAAGAGTAATCCCATGCAGCTAACCATGTTGCCATTCTCCATTTCACCACACCAGATAATAACAAGTAAGCCATCACACTTCGGAAAGCCAAAATTTCACAGCTGTGTGAGGAAATATGTATAACAAAGTGACATTTAAAAAATTATTTTTCTCAGCTGCTAAATACAATATAACCTGTTGAAAGTTAGTGAAAAAATAAACAAACAAATCTGTTGGAAAGTATAAATTGATGACTCTGAACCTAGTGACTGCATTTTATGTAAAGTAATATAAGGCATGGGCAGATACACTTAGCACAAGAGAATGAGGAAATGTAAAATGGATTAAGGACACTGGGGACAGATTTGTAGATTAAGGGATAGTATCTAGCTAGCCCAATGCAAACAACTTTTTCTGGTTCCTTGACACTACTAACAAATCAAAAGGACTGACTGGGTTTATACCCAAACAAGTCCTTAACTTGCTAAGAAGAGTCTGTGTATAAGTGCAATGTGGCAGATGATTTCCAACTACTCACTGATTCACAAAACCAGCCACCTTAATTTATGCTATCTCCTTATTTTTTTAAACTAAGAAAATTTATTCAAAAATAAAATGCATATAAAAGACCTGGATCATTTCAAGTTTTCAAAAATCGCCTAATATATCACCCAAAAATGACTACTGGGACCTAACAATTTCCATATTTTTCTAAATGTTTATGTGGTCTGAATATTCAAAACACCTGACAGAGGTCACCAAGTACTACCTCCTTGCTAAGTTTGATCAAATCATCAGCACAAGGCTGTTGCCAACACAACATACCAGGTAACTCAAGATAACCATGAAATTATAGAAAAGGTTTATAAACCTTTCTTGGCAGGAGGGAAGGTCACAATAGTGATGAAATGGCTGCCTTGATAAACATTTTTATATCTTGAAATTCAACTCTAAATAAAAAGCCAATTTGCAATCACGATATTTATCATATGCCTTACATAATATTGTGAAATAATCAAAGTATTCATTCGCTGAGTTCAAAAGTTAAATCATGGCTTGAAAGTCACAGCAGAACTTTTCCCTTGGAAATAGGAGGAGATGTCGGCTTATGTTGGCGATGAACGATAGAATAATGGAATGGCATTAAAAAATGTAGCCAATTATAAAATAAATCAACACAGCATCCCTTTTACATACCATACCTTCACTGGAAACTAAACAGATTAAAGAACTGTTGATTGTGGAGTTTTTCAAGTAGTTCCAAAAAGCAGAACATTTCATTTAAACAATAATGTACTTAAGACGGCCTTCAAAACCAAAGGCTGTGATGGATATCAAACCTTTTGACTGATTCTAAGGCCAGGACTAAAAGGTAATGTTTTACACACCCCATTGAATATAGCCTTGAGTATTATCGGTTTTACAGTGTGCTCTGGTAAGGATCTTGACTTACAGAATGATGATCATAGTAAGCTTTGAGGTGAGCACTGCAATCTATGAATTGGGTACATAAAATGAAGGCCCTTTTGCTTGTTGTGTGGTTAATTTATACGGCTACTGGTAACGATGGAACCTATTCAAATAAACCCTCTACCTAGTTTCCAGAGTTGGCCACACCATGCTTTATGATATACTGTAACCCCATGGTTCACACACATCACATCCAGCAGCGAGACAGAGAGCTAAAGAAGATGGCTGCCATGAGGGCTCACAACACTGGTTTCTACAAGCCAAGCCACTGGCACATGTATGCCAGGTTATTTGCTTCTGCTGGTGCGGTTCCAGTCTGTTAGATGTCCATTTCAAACTGGGCGTCATCACCTTGAACACAAAAAACACAACACGGTGTCGAGACACGTCTGGAATAGCCTTGGTCGTTGCTGTAGCTGTTAGTAATCTTTACATCTCAGAACAACAGAGGGTTTGTCTCTCTACAGTATAAGAAGTGAATGACTGATTGTGAGCGAATGACTATAATAGGCATGCCTCATAAAATTATGTATAATTATATAACTAGTAGGGCAGGTTACTCCATCCATATATTTATAGTTACCGGCTCCCGGCTTGCCATCATGGTTCTTGATGTGGTTGTTGGCTTCATTCTTCCTGTTCTCACGCAGGACATTTTGGCTGGTCACCCCAGGGATCACAGGCAGGTGGGCTGGAGGGGTCTGGGCAAAAGGAGAATTACGCCTGTCCAATAGGAACTTACGGTCATAGATGATCCGGGTTCCTGTAGCAGGAGACACATATCACATTTGTGTCACTCATTCTCCATTTAAAAGATAGCAGCATAGTGAGTAGCAAGAGCGGCCTTCACCCGGGTTCGAGACCCTGTGTCTCCAAAGTGTCCTTGAGCAAGAAACTGTATCTCTACCAACTCCAGCTAACAAATGTCACCAAAAACATTATAAATATGAGATATAAGGAACATAGGCTAAGTAGTGTGACTGCACTTGCTTTGGCCAATTTTGCAGAAACACAAAACTTGTAAAAATCCATTTAATCCAACTTATTTGAACAATGAAAGTCCCTTAATGATGAGACCCTATAATATTCCTATGACATATGACTTATAGTGTATCAGATTATGTTGTACACAATCTTGAGTATAGAGTGACCTTTGTATATATGTATGGTATCATTATAATATTCCTATAGGGAATGGTAGGACTATTATAGTTTCGCTGTGATCCTTATAGTATCTTTATAAGATTTACAATAGTTATTTTTATAAGGGCTCTGTGCACTGTAAATAATAACAAATCGCGTACTATACCTGTTCTCAAAACTATTTGATATATTCCCTATAAAGCTATTTGTCACCACATTCCTACTTGTCACTGTCACACACACAAAAACATCTTTGCTTTCTTTAAATATCATAATTGCAATAGGATACAATGCATTTCTCTGAATCACTGCGCTGCAAACCAACCAATCATGCAGTAGCCAGGAAAGGTGGGGGCGGGGCTAAAGCATTGTTTTTGTTTTGATGGGTCTAGCAGGGCTGCCTAGCAGCCTAGGCCACAGCGACAGGAACACAACATGTTTTTATAGATAGCACGGTCACGCCAAAAAGCAACTACCCCACATTTCGTTAAAAACATGACAATGCAAACACGAGATGTCATTACCTCCCGGAGTGGTTGAGAATAAAGTGCCTCCAGGAGTAGTACAATAGTCATGAGGTAGCTGCGTTGTGTCGTTGATCAACACCGTCCTGGTCGGGATGGCCCTGCTCTCGCTAAACTGACGACTGGTCGACATTTCAGCGCCGATTCGGTGACAATTCAGCACTTGAAGAAACTAGGTGCTCTTTTACCCCGACGGACGGTGGGACCCCGGGCCTTTCCACTCTTATATCTCTTCCCAAAAGCTTTCTTGGCTCTCCTTTCGTCCTCCCAGCCGTCAGCACCGTCCCCTCCCTCAGCAAGGCAGGAAGCACAACACGCTGCGGGAGGATATGGAGTCGACGCGGCGTGGGAGGAAACGACGCCAGTGGGTGAAAGTCTGGTCAAGTGAAAACTAACTCCCACTTTAATTACTTAACACGTTTATGATATACTGGAATTACTTTAGGGTTGTAGCTAACATAACACTGCTAAAATAAACAGTAAGTAAAATGCGACGTTTTAAACAAATCAGACGGTGTTGCAAAAATTGTCACTAAACATAAAGACAATAATAAAAAAAAAACATTGGCAAAGACATTACTGCAATGTGTACGATTTCTTTTATTTTCTTTTATTTATTTTTTTACTTTTTACGTTTCATTCTGAGATAGGATTAAAAAAAACTGTGCAAAGGTTTGGTTACAAGCCCCACTCTACCGGCAAACCGCTGGCATCAAATCAAACGTATGCTTGTAGTCATGGTCATATGCTGCCTTCATGTGCTCCTCATAAATCCCCGGAAAAAGAAAAAAGGTACATTTGAGGGGAAATAAGAAAATGGACCCTGTAACAACCGTAGTTTATTTATTTATTTTTTTC
>CABFOP010100329.1:0-14367 GCA_900683385.1 Anoplogaster cornuta | reverse complement strand
CACACCAACAACCCACAAACAATACATACAGAAAAACATAGAATTACAAATTTAAAAGGCCCATAGCAGCAGGACAAATGATTTCTTAAATCTATTGGTCCTGCGTCTTGGCAGAATATATCTGTGACCACATGGAAGCAACCTGAACTCACTGAGTAGGATCGGCATGGATTGACTGGGCCTTCTTTGTGGCTCTGCCTTTGTACAGTTGGGAGAGGTCCATTAGATTTATACCTGCAAGTTTACTGCACATTTTAACAATACCTGCTAATATATTCCTGTTTTTCAGGTTAAGTGACCCAAACCAAACAATAAAAGAGAAGGTTAAAACAGACTCCATAAAACAAGAATAAAACATTCTCATAAAAGAGGGGTCAACAATAAAACTTGTGAGCTTCATGTGCTGATGAGCTTTTGCACAAACAGCATCAGAATTCGGTTTGAAGGTTAACTTGTCGTCAATTATTGTCCCCAGATAATTATACTGTTGGACAACTTCAACAGCCTGACCATTAATAACGGAAGGAAGAATAGGGGGAACCTTCTTTCTAAAATCAATCAATTACCATTGCCTTAGTTTTGGACACATTTATGTCCAAAAAGGAGCGTTTGCACCGGCCGTTAAAATCATCCACCACTGGACCATGGTTGGTTTCATCATTACTAAGCAGGCACACAATGACGGAATCATCCGCGAATTTGATGATGTGTCTGCCCTCATAATGACACTGACTCATTAGTATACAAAACAAATAAGAGTGGTGAGAGGATACACCCCTGGGGAGAACCGGTGGAACATAAAAGAGATCCGATAAAACACTGTTGACTTCCACCTTTTGAGTCCTATCAGTTAAAAAATAAACCAGCCAACATATTAATCCAAAGTCATTGTTGTGGATGCTGGTAAGTCCATCTGCTAAAACATGAGGTTGAATACAGTTAAAAGTTGAGGAAAAGTCTATAAAAAGCAGTCATACAAAATTACGTAAGTGCCACAGGCCTATGTCATTGAGTGATTTTGGTGCTTTAATCTTGGGCACAGGTGCAATCACTGAATCCTTCCAAAGACGAGGAACCCTGTGGAGTTGAAGTGACTTTGTAAAGATGAAGGAAAATATAGGTTCTGCACTGTTCTTAAGAAGTCGACCACCAATGTTATCTGGACCAGGACTTTTCCCCTCCTTCACTCCCCTGAAGAGTTTAAGAACCATTGTCACTGTCAACATGTAACTTGCTCTGCTCTGGACAAGCATTTCTATATACAGACAGTTCTTTCACGTGGGAATCTATGTTTGGCCACCGTAGTTTATTAGGTTGCAATGCATTGTGGTTCTCATATGAACCAGTCTCTTACTATTTCCATTTATACTTGGACAACTGTAGATAATATGAATTCTTGTCTGTGTTTTCATCCACAGGAAGCTGCTGGAGGAAGTAGGCTACAAACCTCAAACAAAGGTTTCACGGGCAAACAAATTAAAATCTTACACACAACAGAAAGAGAACTTTGCAGCGTTCTGCATCTCTGACAAACCCTGAAGACAAAATGATTTCACCAATAAGAATGGCAAACCTCACGGAGGAATGGTTTGAGAGTCTGCAGAGGTGGCACCTGGACTACTTCTTCATCCCCACCACCCTTATCACCGTGGCCACCTTGCTAGCGGACCCAGTCCTCCTGGCATGCATCTTTCTGTCCCGTGCCTTGCGTCAGGAGACCCGGTACCTGCTGGTAGCCAACACCCTGGCAGCAGACATGGTCTTCCTCATCCTTAACCTCACCACAGTGTTTTGTAATTCCTTGGGCGCTAAGATGCCCTGGCCCCTTTGTGAGCTGGTCATGGCCGTCACCGTCACTGCCTACTGCTGTGCCATCCTCACTGTCACCCTCATGGTGGCCGACACCTATGCGGCGGTCCGCTGGCCACTCCATTATCATGACCTTCTGCCGCCTGCTCGCACTCACCGGATCCTGTTGGGGATGTGGGTGCTGGCAGCCGTGTACCCCTTGTACCTGGTGATCATGATGGAGGTTGAGAGGGAGAATCCACATGAGACGATGGCTGTATGTCTGGTCCTCATCTCCTTTGGCTTCATGCAGGCCAAGACCATGGTGGGGATCCACGTCTACTTCTCCATAGCGGTGATCATCTGCACCATGCTCATCCTTTACTGCTATGTGCGGCTCTACATGGTGACCAAGACGCAGGGCATCTGGCAGAGCCGCTTCTCCAGGGCCCGGGTCACCTTACTGGCCCACTGGGTTCTGCTGCTGCTCTACTTCGCCCCAGGCTTGGTCTTCATCCTGGAGCTCTTCTTGTTCCAGAAGAAGGGCATCAGCCAGGACGTTCGTGTGTGGATGAGCACAGTCAACATGTGTGTTATCATGTTGCTGCCCAGGGCGTTTGCTCCTTACCTGTATGGGCTGAGGTACAGGGAGATCTCTGAAACTCTGCAGCAGCTGCTACATCGACACAGGAGACTCAGTCAGGTCACGATGGCTTGAAGACACGCTGGAACTCTTGGTCATTCATACACACTGACACAGTGAAATAAGAATAGACTTTTCAACTTGACCAATGATTAAAATCAAATTCAAATCTTATATTATCTCAATTGTATGCATGTTGTTTAAGTTGCCCTGTAAAAACAAGAAGAAACTGCTCTTCTTCCCATGTTGTACTTCATATGGGGTTTGGTTCACCTCAAACACCCAAACTTCTCTCTTGTATTATTTTCATAAGAACTTTTTTTGTGAATCTTTATTTTTCCTTTGGTTCTTTATTGGTTTTTTTAAGAGAACTCCCGTTAGTGTTGAATGGGTCAAAATAAAAACAAATTTCTGAACTCTGTTGCCATCCAAGCTTTTGTCTTCTTGAGCCGTCTTGAGCCATCCTTCAACTCAGAATAGATATGTCAAATAAATTCTATTTAACAAATATGTACGGTGTCACCATTACGTAAAAGCCATGTACAACCTACCACTCAGATTCAGCTTTATGGCCATAGTAACGAAGCACTTAACTCCATTTGCCCCAATGCCTTGTTTGTCTAAAACTGGTTGTCCAAGGAGATCATTGGCAAATGGCTAATCGACTTGGCACTCAAACACAAGAAGAGCCAGCGTGGTACCATCTCCTCTCACTCACTGTCATTCAGCGATGGAGCAGGTGGAGGATGGAGGCGATGGGGGAGTGAAGGGGCTGATTCTGTCTCTTCTGTGTGCCTTTGGTAACTGGTACAACAGCTCTGGCACAGCGGACAGACACATCCATCTGTCCACTGAGACCAACACCTCTGATCCGTTCCAGAGACAGGTGGAGCTTTTTATCAACGAGTGGTACATCTTCCTGCCTTCGCACCACACCAGGTTATTGCAGGTGTGCCCCATTTTAGGTTTCATGGCTGTTTCCTTGGTGATTCCTGTTATCCTGGCCAAGATCCTAACCAGGTAACTCACACACACACACACACACACATTTTACTTAAAAGTGTGCAAAAATATCTACCATTTAAAACAAATAAAATATGTTCCTGACATCCTCCTAGGCCCCAGATGCGCCAGGAGACGCGTTACCTTCTGCTGGCCAATTCCTTGCTCAGTGACCTGCTGTTTATGACTATGTACATGCTGAGTACCTGTATCAATGCAGCAGGGGTGCTGATGTCAGAGTGGGCCTGTGCTACCATGTTCTTCCTGTTGGGGATGCTGTACACCTCTGGGATATTCAGTACCAAGGCTATAGTCCTGGACACATCACTGGCAGTGCTGGCACCACTTCGGTACTTCACCTTGTGGCCTGTATCCAGGTAATGATGGTAACAAAAAGGCTTTGAGATAGTTAGCCAAGGTTTTCATGGTAAAAGAGAGAGGTCTTCCTTTTGCTACTCTTCTGCGCCATCTTTGTCATTCTGTTCAAGTGTCTGTCTTCTCTCCCTATCTTTCTCCCCCTATCCCTCTGTAGGACCAAGAGGGCCATTGTGGGTATCTGGGCTGCATCGGTGCTCTTTTCTGCAGTGTCTGCAGGGATGTATGTGTGGTACCATGGCACTGGGCCTTGCTCCCTCCACATCTGCTCTGCGCCTCTGTTCCTGGTGCTCACCGTCAGCCTCTCCGCACCCTTGCAGGTGGAGCAGAAATCCACAAAATGAATGTATTCATTTTGTATCAACGTCCGTGCTTTTTGCAATGACACAGCTTTACATCATATGGCTAATTAATTTGTTTACTGATTGATTACGTTTTCCACAGATGGCTTTGCTTTTGTCAGTGACCATCATCCTGCTGATCTTACTCCTGGTCTTCTCTGGTTATGTGGTTCTGTACTGGCGCACTCGCATGGTGGTTGTCTGGCGAGGGGAGCACTCGTCCCGGGCCAAGGGAACATTCCTCATCCACTACCTTCACCTCTTCCTGTCCTTCTGCCCCTTCCTGGTGTTGGCCATCGACCTGCTGCTGTACTGCCACCACGGTGTCCAGGACCTGCGCGCCAACCTGTGGGTGGCCCTGGTGGTGTGTAACTTGCTGTTGGTGCTGCCCAAGGCCCTTGCGCCGTATCTGTATGGCCTCAGGTACAGAGAACTGAGAGGGGTTCTGCTGAGTTTCTACGGTCTGAAGAAGCCCTCAACCGTCACCCCTTTCACGTGACTTTATAAGGACAGTTACAATGTGCTGTACAAGGACAGTATGGGTGTGTGTTTCTGTGATTTTTGTATCTCTTGTTGGTAATGATTATATAAATGCATTTGTCAGTGTACTAAATGTGAGTGTATGGTGAGTGACAAGGATGTTGTTTCAACGAGCCCATTCGTTCCCCACAATGTGCAAAACAGTGTAACTGGGTCAACAATAAAGTCGTGAACCCTTTCAGGGAACTCAGGAGGTAGCTCTCTGAAATATTGTGAAACAGCATAAGGAAGTTGTGACATCCTTTGTTATCTACGCTCCTCCTTCCTCCTCACCTGTAGCACGGGCTGTGTTTCATCCTGGATTCACGTGTCCCATATCATATTACACCTGGACAACATCTCCTAACACTGATGTACTTTTAAGAGTTTTAATTTACCATGGTATGTTTATTGAACTACTTAGAATAGGCCTATTTAGTATAATTTACCAAGCTTATTCATCATTACGTTTAGAAATACTGTTTTCAAAGTACATAACGTACACACTGATAACGAGAAACACTGTAAAAAAAACAAAAAAAAACAGTTGTTGTTTCTGTTAAGAGTTTATTGCACAATCGCTGTCCAACTTTGACTCTGCTAAAAGTCGAGTTTTGTTTGCAAACAAAGGAGAGCCACGTGGAGAGCTGAGGGCGTCTGGGAAGTGTTGTTTCTTGTTGCGCATAATTAATAGACAACGCCTTCAAATTAACTCCATTGCCCACAATGCACCACTAACAGCTGACTGGGTCCAGTGGGCTGGAGGAGTTGCTTTTTTTAAGGACGTGACGAATATAGTATCTGGTTTCTATGTTTACAGTTAGTTAGAGGTCTTTGTCTTTGCCATTAATACTAAGTCAATATGTCTGAGTCATATAGTAGCCTGCTCTGTTTCCCATAACTATTCGAGTGCCATTATTGGAAAGGATATTGATATATATTTCCAGGATACACGTTTCATTTTTACCCCATCAATTTTTTTTGTTTTTCTCCATTTCTAACTGAAGAAGGAAACGTCATCTGGAAACTTTTGGATAAGGTACAATTCTCTTCTCTATGCTGACAGATGTTATAGAAGTGTGTTTTGTTTTGAGTAATTTCTTGCTTTTCCGTTTGAATAGAATAATAAAGTCAGTAAGTAAACAGCACTGCTGCTCGACGTTGTTTGTGTATGTTGGCAACGGCTAACGGTCGACATGAGGCAGAGATCCTTTGTCTGATAACCTCGAGTAACGTTACACTTCTACTTGTAAACAGACCAATATATTGATTGTCTGCCACATTCTACTTGAATAATTAGATATCTCCAAATATCACTTGTGAAAATAAGTAATTATTTCGGCATTATCAACATGTGGGTATATATTTTGTTCCATGAACCATCTTTATGGCAAGGTAACCCCATTGCTTCTAAGTGCAGACACCAAACGTGCTGGAGGAAATATTTAATGCGTCAGACACCTCTGGAAAAACTTTCAAGGAGATACTGCTGCGGGCAACAATAACACACGTGAATCTGAATGCTGACTATGTTGCTGAGCCAAGTTAAAAATAACCCTAAATGAAATGACCTCACTTGAGCAGAAGCCTTGGGCTGTACTGTACATGACCAGAATGGCCATTGATAAGGTATCTTAATGATGTAGATAATTTTAGTTTTAATCAAGTATCCTGTAGTCCTACTATATATAACACCTATAAAGAACTAGATGTCTGAAATCAACATACAATATCTGTGAATGCAAACAAAGCATAGTTTGTGGGGCCCCTGGGGCCACAGATATCTGGCTGGGTGTCTCCTTTCCTCTTCTAAAAGAAGGAAAATGTACTATAGCCTTATCTTAAACAGTGAAAAGATTAAATTCAAGTTCTGACTTCAAAGTGTGTTGTTCAGATGATGATGATGACGTAGTTGGTTCTCTCATAGCATGCCTTCCCCCCACTCTCTTTCAAAACAAACCGGACTGACATGTAGGTTGGCCTTCCAACCGTTGCTCAACCTCTGTCCCGCCAGTCTGTCTTGTCATAATGCCTCTCAATTTGTGTATTGTGCTGCAGGGCACAACTGTTTCACAGCAGCAGTAGTTCAAGTGGAAGTGGAAGTGGCACGCAGATTTGTGTGCTGCTCAAATTTCTCAATACAATTTTTCCTTAGTTGTGATGCAAGACATTTTGGCGCGACCCTAAGGCCTGGAGAGATGCTGTTACTCTCTTGTTCTGCCACTTCTATATGCATGCTTTCTGGGTTCCCTCTGCGACTCCTTTGTTTGCCTCTGTTGATTGTTCTCACGATACACGATACACATGCAATGTTAATGCACTACAGGATTATTTGTTAGATACAAGTTGCTGATGATAGGACTGTACTGTCTGCTCTCCATCCCCTATAGGTTTCCCTAAGGTTTGGAGAAGGTCTACGTTGAAGGTGGCAGCCATGGTGTTGATTCTGGGCAGAAGGTTGAACAGGGAAGACTCTGGGATCAGAGACTCCCCTGCCGTCAAACGCAAGGTGCTCCCAAATGTCGCAACCATTTTCTGTGTGTTTTCTATCTCTTCTGTGTTTTCCATCTACTGATGACTGTCACAATTGTTCAACAGAATTCATCTTTATCTTAATATTTGTTGTCTCCGAAGGTGTTTGAGGTTGACCCCAAGGCTCTAGCCAGCCAGGATGTCTTGGACTTCTCCTCTGGCTCCTCCCACTCGGAGGCCATCCTCCAGGTGTTCAACGAGTTTCGCGACTGCCGCCTGTTCACTGACGTGGTCATCAGCGTGCAGGGCCGCGAGTTCCCCTGCCACCGCGCCGTGCTCTCTGCTTGCTCCTCCTACTTCAGAGCCATGTTCTGCAACGATCACCGGGAGAGCCGCGAGATGCTGGTGGAGATCAACGGCATCCTGGCCGAGGCGATGGACTCCTTCCTCAACTACGTGTACACCGGCCGCGCCAAGATCACCACTGAAAATGTCCAGTTCCTCTTTGAGACCTCCAGCCTTTTCCAGATCACTACACTGCGCGATGCCTGTGCAAAGTTCCTGGAGGACCAGCTGGACCCCTGCAACTGCCTGGGCATCCAGCGCTTTGCCGATGCCCACGCCCTCAAGCAGCTCGCTAGTCGCTGCCGCAGCTACGCCTTGGCCAACTTCTCGGAGGTGGCTCAGCATGAGGAGTTCCTCGACTTGCGCCGGGATGAGCTGGAAGAGTACACTTGCAGCGATGAGCTGTCCATCAGGAAGGAGGAGGTGGTGTTTGAGGCGGTGATGCGATGGGTGTACCACGGCGTCGAGCACAGGAAGCCCATGCTCAAGGATCTGCTGCACCACGTCCGCCTACCTCTGCTGCACCCGAACTACTTTGTCCAGACGGTGGAGGGAGACCAGCTCATCCAGAACGCTCCAGAGTGCTACCAGCTGCTCCATGAGGCCCGGCGCTACCACGTGCTGGGCAATGAGATGATGTCACCCAGAACCCGCCCACGCAGGTAACATCACTGTTTGCTGTAGAAGGAAGTGTTAAAATATCTTCCTGGTTAAGTCTATTCTGAGGAGGCTGACAGAAATAATCTTAGCTAAATGTAATCTACAAAAGGAAAAAGGCAATAGCTCTATAGCTCAGTTCAGGGTCAAGAGATCACTTTTGTCTTAAGGAAGTACTGTGACTGTGCTGAATAGCAGTGTGTGCTGTACTGCAGTCAACAGGAAGACAAATTACTATCCTGCCTCTTTACAGGCTGAAGGTCTGGAAGACTATTTTGATGTGGGATTCAAATCAGTATTTATGCTCTGATGGGAAAAACACGTTTTGTATGATCTTTCTCTCAGCCTTTCTGGGACTATAAGAAAGCATGTTGTCAATGATTCACAGTTTATTCCTTCATAAACTCCATAACCCTTAGAATGGAGAGAGAAAGAGAGAGATAGAGAGCGAGAGAGACAAAGACAAAGCTGTCATTGATTGAGATTTGTTTTACAGCCCTATTTTTAAATAAATCTGTATCGACAGGAGGGCGACAGGACATGTTCCTACCCATTCTGGTTTACTGGGGAAAATAAATGACTGATGCAAGGAGCAGCAATCATGAAACGTTGAGTCTTGTTGTCATACCAGTGGCGTAACTCATGCTGATGTGTTTCTGAGTGCACGCACCTGTTCATTTTACATCTAGTCACCAAGTGTCTAGTGTTTTATGTGTGTACACTCACCGATTGTATGTTACAGGTAATATGTTGTGGACAAAGGCTGGTGCTGACTGAAACCCGACCATATGGTGGCCTGGTGTTAAGCTCACAACAGTGCAGCTGCCCTTTTGTCCTAGTCCTAAGGGTTAAGAGGGAACGGTGCAAGGTGTCGGTTAGCAAGCCTGTGTGACGTATATTTCAGGCGTATCGTGTCAGTATCCAGGCAGATCTGATCAGATCAAGCAAGCAGTTAGTCTCCCTACCGTCTGCCTCTGTTGCCCCGAGGGCCAATCCTCTCGGCCCTGCTCCAAACAGATGCCTAATCCCGCCCTTTCTTTGCTCATACCGAGGCCCCTCTTCACTTGGGAAGCTCCCAGGGTCTCACCAATCTCCTAATCATCGTGTTCATGGTTTCTCAATTGCAAATTAGTCACACACCACACACACACACACACACAACATAGCCACAATGCCTAGTAAACGGACAGGGCAATGTGGACAGTGCAGAGAAGACGTGCTGGTTGGTCGGCAGTTGCGCTGACAGTGATATCCAGAACATATTGGGATTTTCATGTGGATAATTCTCTAGTAGCCTTCAGTGATTCTCAATGATACAATAAGAAATGAAGCTACAGTTAATTAGCCCCGCCATAGAAATGAGGTCATATCCATGGCATGTATTTTGAACAGTGAGACTGGAAAGTCTGTTATTATTGTACCCTGTATTGATTCTTCTTGTGATTAAAACCTTGCCTTGAAGATGAAGTGAACTATTCCAGCGAAAACCACCAATCTGTACTTGCCCTGGCATGACTTCCTTCCTTCTCTAATTAGATGTTTCTCCATGTGTTCATACTTCTGTGGAGTGATAACGTGCTTTTAATTTGTTTTTTTGTTTTTTTAAAATTTTTCCATTTTCCTTCTCTCTCCATCTGCCCCTCCATCGCTCTTTCCTTCCATACAGGTCGACAGGCTTCTCTGAGGTGATTGTGGTGGTGGGGGGTTGTGAGAGGGTGGGCGGCTTCAACCTGCCCTACACTGAGTGCTACGACCCGGTCACAGGAGAGTGGAAATCACTGGCCAAACTGCCCGAGTTCACCAAGTCAGAGTATGCTGTCTGTGCACTCCGCAACGACATTCTGGTGTCAGGTAAGAGCCCAGCGCATTAGTTACCAAGCATTTTAAAGCCTTGTCCTAACACTATATATACTTATTTTTGATATGTTTGGATTCAGTGTATACTTGGGTCAATAGAGAAAAAGAAAAATCATTTATTACAACGGGGTCACAGTGCTTGTATGTCCTTGCTTAGCCTTCTAATGGCAGGAAAGGCGATGATGACGGTGTTATTTTTATAGCCACAGCCTGTGTGAGTCAAAGGAAAATATGAGATCAACATCTGGACGCACTCTCCAGGCTGAGTGCCGAGGGAGGCCCTTATTGGCCAGCTCGATCACTCTTTCTCTTCCTATTGGCCAATCCGCAGGGTCACCCACCTCTATATAAACAGCTTTCTAGGATCTCCATTAAGCATTAATCTCACATCCCCGTTGTTATAGGTTGAGATCTAGTCATCTTAAAATGAAGTTATTATAGTCTTCATGGCCCTCTGACTAGCCTGCCTGCCGAGCCTATTCTTTCCAGGAATATAGCAGTTAGCAGATGTGCCTGCTAAGGTTGCTCTTGTACAAACATGCGTTTCATCAGCCACAGGCAAAGTTACCAAGGTGGCTTCGGGGAGAGACTGCAGACAAAAAGAGAAGTAGAAAGAAGTGGAAAAGGGAAAAAAAAAAACAGCGCGAGAAAGTTCTCCCCTTCAGCAACAGTGTGCAGTGTTTATGCATTTGCATGTTCTACCCGTGCCAAGTCCTCACGTGTGCGCTATCAATCTACCCGCAAGCACTGCCTGGAAAAGTCAACATATCCCTCTATCTCTCTATCTCTATGTCGCTCACTCTCCCTCTCTCTCTCTCTCTTTCTCTCTTATGGCACTGGGAGTTAGTGTAAATACCTTGGAGGGCCTCCAGTTTCCAGCACAGCTGCAGTTAGCTGTGGTCTTAAATAGGATGTGCCTCAGATGGGTATATGAAATGCTCCAAGACATGAAAACAACAACTGTGGTGATCTGTTGTTTTCACATCCATAGCACACTTAAACAAATCAGTCTGCGGTGTCATTAACCGTATCGGCTGACAAAAAGCGACTGTGGTGCTTTAACATCTAAATGCTAAACATCTAAGTACTTATTATTGTCCTCGAGATATGTTGTCATGGCAGTTTAAATGGCTCTTTGCTATCTGACTCTACTGTATGCAATTAAATGTTTCTGGGTCGTGTTATCAGCTACTGAGCAGAAACACGTGCGCTTGCCTGCAGTGGATTGTCTATCAAAGGTGGTCTGACATTACCAAAAGTAATGCGCTGTGTAAAACTGTAGGTTAAGTTTAGTTCTGGGAAAGCTGCCATACAAATCATCCTGGAACCCCCAAGAGACACTTGACTCTTACCGCCCTTTCACACATAGTTCCCTGTAAGTTACTGGGATAACCCTTTCTGGCGCCGATAGTGATTTTCACCATTCACACATGCAGCTACATTCATGAACATTTCCGTCTTGCGCCTTTTCACACATGCCATGGCAATGCCGGAATAGATGAGGCAGGGAGAGTCCAGCAGATGGCGGTAATGCCAACTGCCATAAAATGTCACATTTTGTGTCATGTTTTAAGGTAAAAAAAAACACTCCAGAAATTGTTATTGTTACTTTTTTTATTATCTTTCATAGAAAATAAAACAGCACTAATCTTACATTCTTACTAATTCTTACTGAAAACAAATTAAAAGCGCACTGGACTTCCGCCGAGTCGGCTAACTTCCGCTTTCGCCCAATGCTAACTTGAACGGGGATAATAATTCAATCGCGAGGCTCTTATATACTTTCCAAATGTTATCAGACCGACTTGATCAAATTCGGATAGTGAAACGAGTCATTTCGCGGGGGTTGTGACACTCGAAACAAATTTTCAACCGTTTTACAGCGTCAATGACTCGCGCTGTTTAATGTTATTAAACAAGTCGCGGATTCAAATACGTCTTCAGCGGAGTCTTGTGATTGGTTCACTCGCTCCACGTGAAAGCGTCTTTCGTCAGACGGACGTAACCCATGTCCCGACATTGTTTCTGCTTCCATTCACAACACAGCCATCCCGGCATTTTCCCGGGAATGTTACGTGTACTTGGTCTTGAGGTGGGAAATTGGCGGTACCGATTTCCCGGGATACCGACCCCTGTTCCCATTGCAGGGATAGACTGCATGTGCGAAAGGGGCTTTACAAACAGTGATTAGCAACATTGGTCCTCCCCCTCTGAGCCAGTAGAACCTGACCAAGTCAAGTTTCCTGTGCTCCTAAAGGCAGTAGTTATTTTAACAAGCAGTGTAGGTTAACAAGTAGTGTAGGTGTGCAATTTCCTGCCTTGGGGGAGGAGGACATTTGTTTCTTCCATGCAAATCTTCAGAAACCCCTGCGGTTGCAAACTGTATGTCTCCTTCCCTCTGTGCCCTACAGTGTATTTTTATGTTATATTAGCCAACAGCAACAAAAAAGATAAGTTAACTCCTATAGTTAGCAATTCCTTTACTGATGAAATGACCCTGGAAGGAGTTCATTTGATTGATTATGAAGATGCAACGCAAGCCTGTTGTCTACCCCATCTGTCTTGTCTGTCTTGTCTGTCTGTCAGTATTAAAAAACCTCTGTGAATACAAAAGGCATCCAGACACCTTTGTTGTCACTGCCAAGTTCTCTTCTCTCTCATATTCCCTCACATTTCCACCCACATGTCCTCAACAGCCAATGGCAGACACAACAACAACAGATTGAGAAATAATTTCATGTCATTGTTAGGAGATCAGACCATAGATTTATTCATTTAGATCTATTTAGTCCTTTTGTTAAGTGAGAAACTCCTCCCCTCAGTGGAGCTTAAAGGGTTTAAAGGGAGAGGTGTGATTTGAAGTCCTGACTCTTCATAATGTTCATAATCTTCATATTATGTTACCTGATACCTTGAGCTCAATTTATGTCCCAGTGTGAAATAACACAGTGTCGCTGTCTTTACTGTTTATGTGCTGAGTCTTGTTAGTATCCATGCTGCACCCAAACACAGAAACACACTCGCATGCCAACCGCTCTCTCTTCCTCACACAGTTTCCTCATACACCTTCGCCTGAACTTATTGTTGGGTATAAGCCAGACGATGACTGCAACTGGTTCTGATTACGCTGCCGTCAGAATACCTCTCTAGTTTTCCAAATGCCAGACAACATTATACTTTTGCAGATAACATTTTGCCTTTGCTTTTTTGTCTCAACTTTTCCCTTGAGACTGTTTTATGTTGGTTTAACCTTTGCACTATTTCATCCTGTTTGTCGTCCTTTGTCGTGCCTCGGTCCTGCTAGAAAACTAAATTTGTTCAGTACTACTTTGTTTTTATATGGCTCAGTTTGATCCTGAACGGAGGATCAACAGACAGGTGTGTGGAAGGGGGGTAGAGAGAGCGGGGCGGTGTCAGGGCTTGTTAGAAATGTGTCTGGGCCACACTGCGGCCTGTGGTTGACTGACTGATGAATGTTGTTGTTCTTTCCCACTGCAATAAAAAAAGGGGGAAGACAATAACAGTTTCTTCTAGTACATGTCTGCCCAGAGATAGAGACAGGGAACTCAGCCAAATGCTGTTATTCTGTCATTAACAAATGAACCTGCGTGTGTGTGTGTGTGTGCGTGTGTGTGAGATGTTGTTTGCTAGGAGAACACAGGGGACCAAGTCTAAGTCAAACTCAGATAAGACACTGGCAGCTATGCCTAGTTAAGAAAGGAAATTAATGTTCAACAAGAGTAACTTTTAGACATACACAGACTATATTTTTAGACACATTATTTTTTATTAGATCACCTGCATCTGAAAAAAATAATTCTCAAAATGCCCTTAAAGGCAGTACGAGCAATTCTGAAAGTTCTTTGTTTACCTTATTAACTGCGACAGAAGAGTTGCGCCACACGGTGCCGAAATGTGGACCGGTGTGGTAAATGTGGTGTCCAGAAGTCCGCTTGTCCAATATAGTTCGGTTACGGTGTTTCAGTACAAAACTCCATCGCGTGGGGAACCGCGGCAAAAACGCGGCTTCCTCGTTAAGGCTCGTTAATTTCCTGAATCCTTTCCTCGGTTTTCAGCGACCAAAGAATGATGAATTATATCACCGAAGTTCACCGACGTGAAGACGAGTGTTGTAAATGTGGTGTCCAGAACTCTGCTTGTCCGGTGTATCCTGATTCCTGGTTAATGTTTTTTAGCGACAGAAGTCCTCACCACCATAGTCCAGTGGTAAACAGTGTTAATTACTCGACTCTGGTTTATCGCATGGACGTTTGAAGGCAGCAACGGCCGATCGGCCGATCAGCCTTCCAACGTCTGACAGCCAATCATTTCATTGCAGCCAAATGGATCATCTAATCATTTAATTAG
>CABFOP010100311.1:0-10350 GCA_900683385.1 Anoplogaster cornuta | reverse complement strand
TGAACTGTATTAAATACTCATTGAATCCTAATGTGATTTGTTGTAGCTTTCTTCATGCAATCATGACCACAGCCAAGAAATAATTCCTAACACTATATACAGGAGTCCTAGCTTTCCATGAGTCATGATTATGACTGATTTCAATGACTTATTTCCTTTCCCTGCACTGTAACAAATTGAGTGTAGAATTTACAGTAAATACCTGCCAATAAATTATTGTAAAATTGCTTGTTAATTACTGTAAAAAGAATTACAGTATATTACAGCAGGATTTTGTTGTAGTACAGCAATGTATTGTTCTTTATCCAGAAAAACAATTAATTGTAATCTAGTTTACATTATCTTGTATTCTATTCAAATTACAGAAGTTACCTGGCAACCAGAGTTGCCAGTAAATAGCTGTCAATACTTCACAATACAATATGTTGTTGTAGAATGTTTGGTCTCTCATCTCTGGTCTCATTTTTGAATGAGACCAGGCTTGCTGTTAATCCAAAATTCATCAACATTTCATTAGTCTTTTCACCTGTTAAATAAAACCAGAGTCAGAGCTGTAACAAAACAACATTTATTAAAACTCAGTAGTTTTACAATACTTATTCAGAACCTGCTGAACAACTCATAAAATCAGAGCCTGAAATAGAGTAGGCTACTCATAACATGTTCTCCGTTCTGTTTTGTTAAAAGGTGATGGATATGTGTTAAATTATCTTTTTTGTTGTTGTTTTTTACGTCAGAAACATGCACAAATAGGCATATACTAATTATTAACCACTTTTATTGATTTTTATTCAAATGTGGGATATTGTATTAGGACTGAGTTTTCAAAATAAACATTTTCAAACCCTTTATTGCAACCCTTTATTTTAAAACAGAGTGGATTGTTATTGTTATTATTATGCCTTTTATTAAAATGGGGGAGCCCCTGGTGATTTGATGTTCTCTGAAGGGAGGCTCACTGTCCTACACTTTGAAAACCCCTGATCCCTGATCAGTCAGAACACAACTTGCCTGTAATTTTGCTATATGTTACTGTGAAAAAATGCTGTCAGCTGCTGTAATTATTTTGGACCCAAGATGCATTGCGATTTACTGTAACACTGTAAAATGTCAGAACAAGAAGTTGTAAAATTTTACTGTAGAAATTACAACAATTACAGTGTGGCCTTCACAGGACATCAAATAGGTATTCTTTTCTTTTATAGATGAGATAGGAGCAAAAAAAAAAACTTTATTCCATGCTGAGGAAAATATAAATAAGGTGAACATCAGTATTACTATCATTGTGGGTTGAATGAAATAGGTGAATGTTCCTAAAATGAACTATACATCAAAGATGAATTATTTCCCTACAAAATAAAGACTTTTCCTGTAACAGAACATTAGGAAAGCTCCAGGCCCAGATCTGTCTCATCTGGAGCTGTGAGTCACTTTGCTAACCAGCTGGTGTCGCTGTTCACCAGCTTCTTGAAGCACTCACTGTCCATAAGAAAACTATGCATCTGTACCTGCTTCAGATTTGTTCCTGTGCCCAAGAGGGACAAGATGACCTAACCCTCCTAACTGAAATATGTCACAGATCCATTTCTCAACCCCCTGCAGTTTGCCAACTGGGAAAATCTATCAATGGATAATAGAGTCAACATGAAATTACACGTTGACCTGGAACACCTGCAAACCCCTCCTTATGCCAGGATCCTGTTTGTTGACTTCAGCTCCATGTTAAACGCCATCATCCTGGAACTACTCCATAACAAATTATCAGTTTAATGTTGCTTGCTGAAACTGGGCGTGGATATTGAACAGATAGAAAGAAACCCTACCTGTCAGACGTCTCTTCTGTAACCACAATGATGTGTGATGTCTCCTCCCCTTTATTATTTGTACACTAATGACACCATTTTATCTATTAAGGGCCACTGAGTTCATTTGAGTCCATTTACGGGATGAAAGTGGACCGATTTGAACAGATACAAATCACTCTGCTTTTATTTGTGCAATGTGTCTTAAACACATGGGGTCTGACGTGTAGTTCTGCATCATGTAATGACACAATAATTGCACAATCTTATAATGTTTGCACAACCCAGTGTAAATTTAAGACTTTGCACACTATGGCACTTTTCAGCCTAAAGAATTATGTCTGCATTCTACAATCCTCATGATTTATTTCATACAGTACGTTTCTTTTTATTCAGTATAACTACCTCGTGGATTCCTACACCAGTCCTCTAGTTACTCACTACACCTCCTCTAATCACTACAGCTTTTCTGAAAGATTCACAGTCTTGTTACGCTGTTCATTCTCAAAGAACAAACAATCAGAAAGTCATAGGAAAACATGGAGCTAGCAAGCCATGTTTTTACTAAGACCGCCACCATCACTGCTCCGACAGGCACACGACAAAATGACCTCTGTGTGAGTCCTGTAGGTTTCTGCAAAATGGAGGGAGGGAGGATCAACACTCTTAAGTGGTTTTATAATTTGTTTATATTTTCTCCTTCAGGGTAAAGCAGACTGCTTACATACCTTTTCTCCTATAGGGAAAAGCAAGGAATAAATTGCATTTTTAATCTGCAATTCAGACATTCATAATCTGTTCAGACATTTATTCATATACCTTCTACACTCATGGGCCTTGTCCAAGCATAGGCTTAGTAATGACAGTCTCAGAGGAAGCTTGATGTCACTGAAGCTGAGAAGGTGGAGCAGTTAGAGGGGAGACTGCCTTACATTTCTGGAATGGCATCTGATGCATAACACATTAGCCTCTTGGCATACACCTTAGGCAGTCACATGGAAGGAGAGGCTCATCTAGATACAGTGGAAGGAGAGAGAGAGGGAGGGAAGGAGGGAGGGCGGGATGGAGGGAGTGTTTATAAGAGAGAGTCAGAGAACGAGAGTGAAAGCAAGACAGATTTTCAGAAAGAAAGGCAGACTTGTTTTTCTTGTTCCTGCATATCTCAAGAAGGTGGGACATAGTCGTGTAAACAGCTAAGCTCAATGCACGTCGAGCTTGGTGCGAGGATTGGCTTTTGCTAGTGCGTTGGACTCAGATACTAAAACAGCACTGAAAGGTACAGTGATGCATGTACACTACGTAACTTTGTGTAAATAGAGAGAGATAGAGAGACAGGTGGAGAGAGATACACCTGTCGCACTGAGGGTCAGCTGTCTCCTGGCAGAGATGTGTTGCTCAGAGGAGACTTTCAAGCAACCTTGCTTTTTCATCTTAATGAGTTACAATATGTAATAACATGTGATTGTATGATGCATTTTGGTTGTATACCATGTACATTTTATGAGAAATAGGTGTGTTTGCAAAGTCAATACAATTGATATAGCATTAACCTCAAAATGTTGAGAATGGGGAAGACTAAAAGGAGGAAGAAGGGCAGGAACAGAAAGAAAAGAGGAAAATAGAAGATAGGCTGAAGTGATTGCATGGTATGCAATCGATGAATTGATTTTTATTCAGCTGCTATAAAAGTTTAGGTGGTTGTTCTCACCTGCATACCATGCATCTTGGTGACAGTGGTTTTTCCTGTAATGTATCTGTCATTCACATTCGCATACACATGTCATGCCGAGCCACATTCTTACAATCAGCTAGTGGCATGTGGCAATATCTACCTCTCCTTCATCAAAGACACATGATTAATCACACCAGACACTAATGATGAAGCTAGAGAGTAAATACAGTATAACTGAGAGTGTGAAGGCAGTGGTGTACACCAGTGGAAGGCCATACTTCAGTGAATAAAAGGAAGGCACAGGAAACTATTTGCTTGAAAGTGTTGCAAATAGCTTCAACTGATCATTAATCAACATTAATTAATTTACTGTAATTTGAACAATATCCTAAGAATACAGCTTGTTGTGAACCATTGTTGTGTGCAGACATCCAAAGTCCAAAGTCAAAGTGTTTTATTAGTCATATGCACAGCATAACACAGGTCATTCCGAGCATTGAAATACTTATGACATGGCTAGCAGCAAATAGAAGGCATCATAAAAAACAAACAAGAAACAAAAACAGTAAGTTGTTCTCAGTAAAAAGATCAAAAACAGAAACAGTGCAATAATAGTAAAAGTGATTTTTAAGCACAAATGTCAAAAAGGATTAAATTATTAAGGATAGAAAGTAAAAGTAAAGTAGTGTTATTTTTTACAAATAATTTTTCACTTATAGGAGTTATTCATACTTAGGCTACCTCAATAGAGTCTGCTACATTATTATTATTGCAGGTATATTTTCATGCATGTCTTTGGCGGATCTGAATCACAGGGCGGAGGTCTGCGCTCTCCGAGTGCCCTTCTAGTATTGTCAATGTTTTACTTTACGAAATAACTATATGTACCAAATCATTTAAGTTTCCCTGTCCTTGACATGAGGGCTCTAACTTTTCTGTAAAATCTCTCTGTCTACACCCACGCATACAACAGATGTCTGCATCACCTCCTCCACTGGTCCCTAAGAGGCCGTCCGGTGTCAAAGTCATGATAACTGCAGGAGAGCAGCTTCATGCTCCTGGCCTGCCCGTCTTCACAAAACTTAGAGAGGGTATGTTCATTTGTGTATGTTCTTCTGTGAACGATGCAGGTCAGAAGCATGGTGAATGAGTGAGTTACTGTTACTGCCCCAAAGATGGATTTGTATGCTCTCTACATGCCGTGTTGCTTGCAACTGACTTGAATACAGCAGACTTGGATGTTTGTGTGGGTGAGAAACTTTATGTTTATGTTGAACAAACTGCATAACTGACTTTATTGTTCCTCATGCAGTGAATGCTCCTGGTGAGAAGCCAGACCAACCCGCCATGGTACACGCAGAGAGAGAGGTGGTATGTATTCCCATTAATAATATTGATACTCTTTATATACAAGTGTGTCCTTGTGGGTTCACTTAGTCTTAGCCTTAAAAGTAATCAGTAAAATCTTAAAATGAAAATAAGAGGCAACCGGTACAGAGAAGCTGAAACGAGTTATTACATTTAGTTTTCATCAATAACAGCAGATATCTGCACTATCAGGAGAATTGCCACTGTTCATAGGTGAGAAAGGAGAGCAGAGCATTACAGTAATGCCAATATTTCAGTGGCCCTAGAATGACCATGGAAGAAATGGATAGAAAGCAGGGCTAAGGAGAAAGAGTTTTGTTTGTTTTTTAAACGTCATGACAAGAGCATGTTAAAGGAGTAAGATATGGGAGAGGGCAGTATAATTCAGTTGGGAGAGAGTAGCAGGAGGTTCCTCTTGTAGGTATGAGGCAAAAAAGTGACCAGTGACCAGTGGCTGCAGTGGTACCTACTGAACCTGATACTTTAGCTGAGTTCCACACATGACTTGTGACCAACAGCTAGATACACTCCTACCTTTAGATATGCTGCCTGTGAGCTCTCTCTCTCTCAACCTAAATACTGTGGCCTGCTTGGTGCTCCTTCGTGCTCCAATGTTACTCCCTTCCTCTGCTCCTCCCAGGCTATAACAGGAACCAACAAGTCATGGTTCAGCCTGCTACAGACTTTTGTCCCTCTTGGCTCTCAAAGCGGTTTTACCCAACTGCCATTACACACAGAAAGTACAGCTCTTTACATTACACGTATACCCCACATTATAAAATGGATATTCAATCACATTTGAAGTCATTGTAAAATAATAAATTAACACAAATTGCCCAAACTGAAAATCTCCATACTGGTACTCATGTGTTGCTTAGCAATCACTTTGTAAGGATTTCACTACTTTCAAGAAGTATATTGCTTGGTGAAGTATTATTATTATTATTATTATTATTATTATTATTATTATTATTATTATTATTATTATTATTATTATTATTATTATTATTATTATTATTTCACCAAGCAACTACTATTGATTAAAAGTAAAAGATTTATTGAACATTTTTACAATAGAATGGCAAGTTCCTAAAGCAATAAGTCACTTGATGCTGTGATTTACATTGACTTTAGAACAGTTTAGAGGATTTTACTCCGATTCATGCCTAAAAACACATCTTACACTTGATTATTCTTTTAGTTCCCCCAACTTTCTAAAAAAAATCCCTCTGCATTGTTTAGGTGTTGTGGATTTTTTGTGTGCTTATTTTTTTTTTAATTACTAGACTATTTCCAATCCTGGTGACTTATAAATGTTGAGTCTGATTATATGCCTGAATGTGCCTGTATATGTAAAATCTACATCAGGAGATCCTGAACCACTGTTTCGATGATATGGAGAGATTCATGGGGCACTTGCAGCAGACAGCTGAAGCTCAGAGTATTCTCAGCCAAAGGAAGAATAAGAAGAAAAGCAAGAAGAGCAAAAATAAATGGGACCCCCAAGGTGAGAGTGTTGACATGCATTGATTATATGCCAAGTTAATAAGTTACCAATTGTATGGGCATAGTAACAATGTTTGCCATATGCCAAGGCCTTCTCAATTACCAGATTTGTTGCCAATGAAGCATTCATGGTGTATTTGCAAACAGGGTTGGACAGCATTTTGGGCATGCATTAGTCACTACCATTGACTTTGCCCTGTAGGATAACAGTATGCCAGAAATATACCAGCAAAAACACATCACACCCTTAGAGCCATCATATAAGATAAGATAAGACATAAACTAAGATAAGACTTTATTAATTCCCGGGCAGGGAAATGTGGGTGTTACAGCAGCAGGAAACAAGAAAACACAATATTCACACAACACAGTAACCATCAATATAATAATATAAAATATAAAATATAAAAAGATATATAAGAATAAGCAATGAACACACCAATGTACATGTAGTGCAAAGAAAAGTGGGTAAATTAAGTTAATTTGAGTTGGCTGGGGGGTCTCAGTCACTGTTGTACAGCCTGATGGCTGTCGGCACAAAGGAACACCTGAAAGAGTGAGGACAGTCTTTATTTTACTATAGTGTAACTTAGAAAGTGTTATATTCTTAATTAAATTCAAGACAAATTAATTTGAATTAGTCTTGCATATTGTTTTGGGCCATCCAATAATTATATCAAGATACCATACCATAAAAGTATATCAAGTTTGCAAAATGAGTGTTAATACAGGTGTAATAACAAACAAGTTTCTTTGATTTTAACCGTACAGTGATTGTGATATTCTTTGTGCAGAGGATTTGTTGAACCTGAAAGCATGCCCTCCATCAGAGGAGGAATTTGTGGCCATCTTTCAGAAAATCAAGTATGCCCTCAGTCTTCTGGTGAGCGATTGAGCCTGGAATATTTGGAAGTTAAAAAAATGAAAAGAAAATGGAAAAATAAAAGCTTTTGAGTATTTAGGGGTGTGTGTCCTTTTAGTTAACTGTCTTTCCTGGTTTTATTAGGACCGGCTCAAGGCATCCATTACCGAGCCTGACTCACCAGAACTGCTGCATCACGTCTTTGTCCCTCTTGGACTGGTGAGTCTCTCTGACGTCTTGCTAGGCTGTCTCTCTCTCTCTCTTTCTGCCTATCTGATAACCACTGTGTGACCCCCCATTCACAGATGGTGAAAACCACTGGAGGGCCAGAGTTGGCGGCAACGGTGGTTAGCCCCGCTCTGACCAGTGGTGCTGTATCTCTGCTCCAGGAGCATCTGACCAAAGAGGAAAAGGAGCTCTGGACTTCACTAGGCACCAACTGGACTTCACACCGGTCTGTGTGTTGATATGTACGTGCATAAATCTGTGTTTAAGTTGAGGGTATGACATACTTTTTCATCCAGACCCTCTTGCCTTCTCTCCCAGCTCCCAGCTTAGCGTGTCTGTCCCTCCATACAAATCTGTGTTCCTGGATGGATGGCAGCCTCAGGCCTTCGACTCAGAAGGCCAACCTATGGAAGACCCCATTGAGTCACAGCATAAACAGAATGCGTTCAGGGAAAGTATGGAGGTACAGTGTGTGAAGTGCAGAAACTACACATATCAACTAACTGACAAAAGAACAATAATTCTTACATTGTATGAAGAAGTCAGGCCAACATGTAGGTTAACAGATTGGCTGATAAGACTGTGTGACATTGTCTGCAGGTCCATGCTCATCAGATGTCTGTATCCACTGTACAACCAACTAATGAACTGTAAGTCTCCAGACACTGAAAAATATTTTTAAATGATCTTTGGTGCAAATCTCTGGATCTCAAGCTTAATTAATTATCTGATAAATCAGAACTTAAGGCTCAATTAATGAAGTGTGGTTCAGATAAAAAGGAAATATGAGTGGGAGTCATGCAAGATGAACATTGGGAGTGCACATGGAGTTGGTGTCAATGAAAATTCCCAATGGCTGTAATTGATTACATTGTACTTGGGGAGATTGCGGAGAACAAAAACAAAGAAGCAGTGTTTAAATACAATTCCTGCATACTTACTGTAACTTAATGGGTACCTGGTACCTTTGTGGAAATTGACAGCATACCAATCTTTGGTAAAAGTAAGCTGACAGAACACTGTATACACATTGAGGTGTTGCCCTCAGTTGCCCCAGTGCAACACCTCAAGTTTACTAAGAGATGCCACTCAAAATGTTAACCACTTAAGTGCAGGTTGAGTAAGCTAGCCTTCGCAGTGTGCACAGGAGGAATGGTGGAAACGGATTTTGTTTTCAATTTCGTTTTGTGCAATTGTCTGTGTGGTTAGGTACATCACTTACCAACTAACAGGGTCTTCTTGCATTTACTCCCATTAGGTTAAGAGCTGTGCATAACCTGAAACACTGCCAATCCACTATAATACTATTGTTTGATTTGATCTGTCTTCAATTCATCGGACTGGAGGCATTTTCTATCCTAAAACCGATGGATTGAGCTTTTGATGACTGACAGCATTTTGAGACTATAAACAGATTGTGTATGTCGGTAATGTTTATTCAAGATTATCTGTGAATTTAGCTCAAATGTATATAGCCAAAGGATTCTGGATTGGGGCTATGAAGTCATTACATTTGCTCAAGACACAATTTAGAAACATTGATTTCTGGTTCCACTGTCATTCAAGCTATCATACATATCGCATAAGTTTTGAATGACATCTCTTATCTCAGAGACGGAAGTGGGCCACCACCAGAGGGTGAGAGACTCTACTGTTGCAGTTATGACTTTGTGGCTAGAAACAGCAGTGAACTTTCTGTGCTGCAAGGAGAAACGCTAGAGGTACATATCCCATTATAATAATAATCAGTAGTGACCCACTAAAAGTAGATATATTGTCCTAATCTGTGGATTATATTTCTCTTTTCCAGGTCATTGAGTCATCAATGCGCTGGTGGAAATGTCGGAATCGATTTGACCAGATAGGATTCGTCCCCTTTAATATCCTGGAGCCTCTCTCTGCTCTCGGTAACACCGGGGAACTCAGCCCAGTGGTACGCAGAGAGTCAAAGGTCATACAAACACACACATTTGCATTCATTTCCTGTTCTTTCTGGAGTACTGGAGTTTTGTCTCATCTCATCCTACAGTATTCATTCTTTCCTGTTTTTCCACATCAGAAGGTGCCTCTTTCCCCTTCTTCAAAGTTCTTCTCATATGTCCCGTCAAGCCCAACTGGGACTAGTCCTACCGGTGTAAGCCCACCAGCGCGGCCTCAGAGCATGCCATTGCCTCCTACAACACTACAGGGAGAAGATGACAGCAGAGGTAATATAGCCATACATGTAAAAGAAGACTTTTAGATGTAAATCTGTCGTCTGAAAATGGAGAGACCATATAATTGCTCATCCAAATAATAAAAAAAAAATTATAATCAGAGTGTGATTTTATATTTACCGAAATGTGAAACTGAAAGAATGGAGCCAAAACATTGATTTGTTGCTCTTCAAGTAGCCTACTTATAGAAATCACTGTATATGTTTTGTGCAGGATCATATCTAGAAATCATGAATTTCAAAAGCATAGGTGTGGTTTATGGCAGGTATAACTTGACAGTCATTTAAAAAATAATGGTTGGGCATTTTAGTTCTGCAAAACATCAGGATCCCTTTAACAAACACCTCGATCCTTAAATGTGAGCATGCTATGATACTTTATGGGAGGAAACATACAATAGTAGTATAATACGGATAATAATTCCATGTACATATACAGTAGCACATTTAAGCACAAAAACACCAGAGAGCTGAGCACTGATCTCACTGATACTCTACCTCTCTGTATGTGTGCATATATATGTGTGTGTGTGTGTGTGTGTGTGTGTGTGTGTGTGTGTGTGTGTGTGTGTGTGTGTGTGTGTGTGTGTGTGTGTGTGTGTGTGTGTGTGTGTGTGTGTGTTTGTGTTTATGTCTTCAAACATGCCTGCGTGTGGCCGCAGTCGTGATAGTTAATGATGAGCTCATCCAGCGGTTG
>CABFOP010100286.1:0-11644 GCA_900683385.1 Anoplogaster cornuta | reverse complement strand
ACTACTGTATCTTTGCACTAGATACCTGTCCATACATTTCACATTTCAGGTATATTTAGTACCGTTTACACTGTAGATATGTAGCGTATTCACCTGACACCATTTGCACTGCTTCTGTTTACTCTTTTTACTGTTTATAATGACACCTAGTCCCCCTGTTTATACTCATGTTCATACTGTGTTATACTGTCTATTCCATATTTATGTTCATATTTACCCATACTTATAGCCCTCCTGTTTATACTCATGTTTACACTGTTTTTATACTGTTTATTCCATACTTATGTTCATATTTATCCATACTATAGCCCTCCTGTTTATATTCCTGTTTATACTGTTTATTCCATATTTAGCCCCATATCCCATATTTATCTCCATATTTGTACATACTTCTACTCTGCACTTTACTACTATTTGCACTTCTGGTTAGAAGCTAACTGCATTTCGTTGTCCCAGTACTTGTACTTTGTGCAATGACAATAAAGTTGAATCTAATAATCTAATGAAGCCTTGAATTCCCGGAGAATTGTTGTTTATCTCTCATTCCACACATTGAATGAAGAATCCAAAAACCGAGAAAATACTTGATGAATGGAAGTTTAATAGGGGGCCAAGTTTAACAAAAGCAAAACTATATTAAAAAAAAAATCTGTTTATAAACTCTCACACAACTCTTGCAGTATAATCCAAGTGTCATGTATCCAGTCGTATGCACAGTACATCCAAAACACGCATTTTCACTCAAACTTTTCTTTTAAAAACATTTCCAGATTAAGTCTCACGCACGAACGAGTAGCGCACCAGGGCGAGCGCGTGCGTTTGAACTCGGCTCATTCGCATCTCATGGTGTTTCACCAACATACTGCAACTAGACTACAAATGTCCTAAGTGGAGTACCTGTTCCAATCAAATGCACAGCAACAATCCCTTTTTAAAGATAGTGTGTGACCTATACAAACCCGTATCATACAGATCACTAGAAAAACAAAACCCTGTCTCCATCAATATCTCAAAGACACACGTTTGCAATGTAAGTGTTTGAAGAGAAACGTTAGTGTGCTGAAGATCAAAGGACCTTTTGAACATGAAAGTCTGTGGGCGATGTTACACCTTCTGATGCATAATGGTGGAGAAATATCCAGAAAGCCATGAGGATTAAAAAAGTAACATGCTAAAATTACAGTAAAATTATAAAACATTTGGTGTTTAGTGAAACAAGTGTCCCAGGATTCAGAATGTTAAAAATAAAAACGTGCATAAAACTGTCATCAATACAGCATAAGAAATTCCCTTATCTTGTGAGGGCTTGAGCAGATTAAAAGTTAAATTGTACCCTGTTGAAATGCACTTAATATGTTGCTATCACATACAGTACCTGCTCCATATGATTTCATCATGTTCCCATATTGTACCATTGTCGCCCTCTCTCCTGAGACCTGGTAGCATTTCTACTGGCAAGGTGTCTGATCTACACTAAATAGAAAACCTTGTCCACCTACCTACTCTTGTTAGATTGGTGATGTTTGGGAAAAAGAGAGGAATGTCCGCACAGTATGACTAGCTCCCAAGAGTGATATTTAATAGGCACAACGTTTCGGAATGTTTGTCACCCTCACCATACACGTGTGTGGTGTACTAGAGGTGGGTTATGTAAAAATTGTTGCACAAAATTGTTTTGAAAAATGTATTAGTGATATTTCTGTGCTGCAGGGTATATACTGTAGATAAACCTTTACCTGCTTTTACCTTTGACCCTACCATTGACCCGCCCACTTCCTGTACCTTTGCATGTGGGGGGGTGGGGTATATATACAATCTATTGCACCTGACGAAGGCCACTGGCCGAAACGTTGTGCCTATTAAATATCACTCTTGGGAGCTAGTCATATAGTCCTCTTTTTTCCCATAGATTTGTTTTTTGTCGAGCACCTGTTTAATTTATTTTGGATGTGTGTGTATTTCTTCGTTACTACTAGATTGGTGATGTTCTCAATAGTTAACTTAAAAATATCGATGCGATGGACTGGCGACCTGTCCAGGGTGTTCCTCTGCCTTCCGCCCAATGAAAGCTGGATAGGCTCCAGCACCCCCCCCGACCCTAACTAGGACAAGTGGTTTGGACGATGGATGGATGGATGGATCAAGTATTCCATGTGAGTTGCACAGAATCTGGCAACACCTCCCTCGCCACTGACCTATTATTATGGTTCTGAAGTTTGGGTGATATTTTTCATCTGCTTTAGCCACAATTCCCAGACAGAACAGCCATAAACATACACTAAACAAACATGAATATATACACGACAGCAGTCTCTTTAGTGTAGGATTCAGGTCTAGCTCTGAGAAACAAGGCAACAGATTAGCAAAACCCTTGATGAAGCCGACCAGAAGTTGGCACTTAAGCCTGGTGAGACAAATTGAAAGGAAACAAAGCAGAGAGAAATGGACTGAATTCTGCAAATTCATACTGCAGATGTCAGCATTTCCAAAAAATAAAAAAATCATAACCCCTTTTCCAATCTTCAATGGCAAGTCCATTCTGCAATGTTTTTGCAAGTGATTTGTGATTGCAAGTGTGAAGTGTACGGGGTCCATAATAGGACCTTAGAGTAAACGGCATGGTTCCTCGAACTAAAACCCTTCTGTTGTTGGCCAAAATTTGTCAAGTCTCCAAAGAGCATCAGACAAAACAGTCTCACACGGAAAGGCCTCACACTAAACTACCTCAGATGATTTTTTTATTTTATTTTTTTGACGGTGCAGTTCTTCCGGACCTGTGGGGGGCAGTAACACACATGCACACGTTTCAGTTTGCCATTAAACCTCAGAAGAAGAAGTTGCATGAGTGCAGAGCATGGTGCAGAGGTGAGTAATGTCTGTTATCATTAATTCACTGTTATCATTCATTCCCACAGGTCCGGAAGAACAGCACAGCAAAAATAATAATAATCTGAGGCAGTTTCGTGTGAGGTCGTCTGGTCTGGGGCTGTTTGGTAGGACACCTGAGACTTGACAACTTTTGGCCAACACCTTAAGGATTTCAGTCCGAGGAATGATGCCGTTTATTGTGAGACAAGAGAACTGACAACTTTTAGTCCGAGGAACGATGCTGTTTACTCTAAGGTCTGAGGATGTCCTATTATTGACACCGCAGAAGTGACATGATTTAAGAACATGATTTAAGCCAGGAATGAACCAAGAAACATGGGTAGTATGACAAGTTTTGTTGAGTTGTGTAGGAGGCTATAAGACTAAAGGATATAAAATGTATTTGATATATTTCTATAGGTAAATTATGATGGTACTGCCTACAAAGGCATTGTGGCCAGTTTGGTTCTGTATGTCTTTCCAAGGCTTTACGGCTTAGTGGCCACCCAGACCATTAAAACACAGAAACACAGTTCAACCTGTTGCTGTATACAAACGCATCTATTCACTGTGGCTTCGTATTGTACGTGTATTTACACTCCACGACAGCAGGGGGCACATGAAGATTAAAGAATTACCTATAACCTAGGGAAACCAGGAAACAACAGCTGTGGTTAAAGAACAAAGGCAGCTGAGGGAATCTGAGGATTTAGGAGCCGTTTCATTGGTCATAAAACTGCAGATATGCTCTAATCATCCAAACCATTGTGAAGAGGTGACCATGTTATGTAATGATGTTAGCATGGAGATGGAAACAAAGGTGATGAACCGGAAAAGGAAATGGAGACACTTTCCCACAAGACAACACAACTAATCATGATATCTTAGACTAATTGCATGGTCATACTGGGGGGCAAGTGTGTGAAGAATTTGACTAGTTTGGCCAGCATGCCAGTTGACACTGCGGAGTCCTGAAGCTAATGCTATTTGTTTTTTCTGCAAATGTGTGCTTTTGTTCGTACGATCCTGCCAAAATTTGTTTCAGCAGCAAATAAGTCCTCCTCCTTTTATGAACTCCACTAGCCAGCAAACACCTGGGGCATGAGGGGCGGTGGTAGTCGGTCATTCTCGACATTGTCGGCATCAATGGCAGACGCCGCGGGAGGTTGAATCTCGAGAGGGTATTTCTCCAGGATGCCCTGCACCTCGTGCTGCACATTCCCCTGCCAAGAGAGGAGGTCACTCTGCAGACTCTGAGCAGCCTCCATCAGCTTTTCCTGCCGGCTGCTGATGCCTGACAGCAGCTCCAGGTTGTGATGGAGCTGAGCCAGGACATGGTTGGTGGTGGTGGTGGTGTTGGTGGTGCCGGTCTGGGGCCAGCCATCCTCTGAGTCGTGCTGTCGAGGTGAGGCTTGGCCCGACATGTAGTGCTCAAACTCCTCTGGGGAAAGGTTGAGTGACTGGGCATCCAGCTTCTCGATGAAGGCCACAGCACAACACTGCACCAACACACAGAAGGCAGAGACACACTGAAAGAAATCTTGAGTTCTGACAGCAAGGCTCACAACAAAATGGGCTTCAATTCAGATCTACACAATCACACACTTTTGAGTTCCTCGGTTGTCTTACTATACTAGTTTCCTTCCTCCTCTCAAGGCCTTTTCCTTGTAAAATACTTTTCAATGCTCATCTGAGGGAACAAACTTCAATGCATGGCAAGTATAATATTCCACTCGATGTATGATTACGTGACTTCTTGAATATAAAGACTCCGCTAGCAGCTGGAGTCACTTTATGGACAGTAACATCCCAAGTTCAATAATGGAGAAAAAAAAGTTAATTATCTTCTGTTGTCAAGTCGAAATCTGTTTTTTGTCGGACAGCTGTTTTTGAGGTCAGACTGCCCTCGTCTGTCTAGAAGGTGATGTCTGCCTCACACAAGTACATGAGGAAAAAGTGGATGACGTAATGAAAATAATGGTCGATTTAGATCATTTTCTATACATTGACCAACTTCTTATTTTGTGGTGGTTGTAGAGGGCTCCAATCCTCACTTTAGCATGTTGAGTGATAGTAGGCCACTAGCATTATCCAAAGTAGTAAGACTGACCTTTTAGAAATAAAAAGCTGTTAGTGACTGTAGATTCATAAATAATAATAAAAAATAAACATTAATTCAATCTAATCTTCAATCTCTAACTATTTCAGGTGAGAGTGGTTTTTAGCTGTACATTGTTTACCTTTGTCCACCACTCTGGAAACAAATCATGCTTCAAGAAAATGGTCTCTGCTAGTTTAAAACACTACTTTATTTTTCATATTTCATGTAAATTGTTTACCAATCTCAGACTCAAAATGGCCAGAATTCAATGCATATAATTTAAAATGACTTAATATTTAGCTTTATAGCTGCTACAAGTTATTATTTTTTCACTTTTGTTTTGAGATAATGCTAGTGGCTACAATCAACATGGCCAAATATTAGCATGGAGTACTGGAGCCAACGATCTACCAGAGACACCTGGATGTTCTCTTCACTTACTAGGTACTAAACTTACGGTATTCTGTTTACTGTACTCACTGTATTCCTTTAACTCCCACTAGTACATGTCTAATCTTAACCCTAACCTAAAGATAATTCTTGTTCTAATCTTACTCTAATTTAAATACTAAACACAATCCTAATCTAGTACCTCTGAAAAAGAGCTAAAACAAATTGGATCTCACAAAGATAGTAAGTACAAACAGAGAGAAAACAGACCAGGTTGGTGAAATAGTAGCCATCCTCTCCAGTCATCAACCTGCTGGGGTTACAGAAGCGGGTAATGTACTGGATGTTGGACTGAAGCCGTGGAGGGTTTGCCTTCAGCACAATGTAAATGAGCGCAGGGAGGAAGTCGTCAGCTGAGGCCGGTTCGTTCTTAGTGATCTTAATGGCGCTGAAGATGTGTTTGCTGCAGCGTGTGATGCATGCCAGCTTGTCCCGAGGAACCCTCTTAGAGTCCATCTCAATGATATCTGGGTTGGTCAGGGATACATACAGGTATCAAAAGCTGGACGCATTCCTCAATCATCAGTTAGTTACTAAAATACATTGTCAAGAGTCCTGCAAAAAAAAAAAAATAATAACCCTATAAAAAGTCAGCTTTTCACAAAATGAAAAAATCTTCCTATTGACACTGATGCAGTTCTTTTTTTAGATCATTCCTATAGGTCCAGGCCAAACAGGCCAGAAATAGACAACAAAAGCACCTAAATTGGCATACATGTATTGTTTGATGCCCTGAACAGTTTCAGATTTAGAGCCTTACAAAAATAGTACCGAACGGCTGTGGGGCAATTTTTCTTTCCTCCACTGCCAGCAAATGGTTTTCTTGTACATCTGAACTGACCATGATAGGATTGAAAAAAATATGTCTACATCTGTGTTTACTGTAGATGGCCAAGGAGTACAATAGTGCTAAGGAAAACATCATAAACTGTTCAATGGTGAATTCAATGATATTGTGTAAAGAAATACTTGTACCTGATTGTACCAATTTTCCCATATGCCTGATTGTCATAGATGACAAAATGGCAATGTTCAAAGAAGAAGATCACTTTATTAATCCACACGATTGGACACACACTGCGGAAATTAGTTCTCTGCCTTTAGCGCACTACAGCGCCACCTGGGCACCCCAAATAGCGCCCCAGGTGGGAATCGAACCCAGAACCTTCTTCCTGTGAGGCAGCAGTGCAAGCACTGTGCCACCGTGCCCCACAACATAGATGTAGACATGTTTTGACTGACAATGTCCAACTTTCCAAGATTTTGATTAAACACAAGCACACACTCGGACCTGTTATTGCTTTCACCACATTGTCAGAGACCTCAGGGATTTCCTCTTCCATAGACACAAACAGCATCTGGATGGTCACCCAGTGTAAGGCTCTGCAAAACAGAGATACAGTCAAGGTTGTAGTCATACAGTAAGCCTACAGCTTGTCTGGGTCTACATAATAGGGCTTTCCAAAATGTAACTACAAAAATCAAACAGACATGATTAATTAATTTAACTGTGTTTAGTGGTAGAACAATAGAATTGCATTGTGTAGCCTAGGCTACCATTCTTACCAACGGTGGCAAATCACAATATAAAGCTATAGTACATAATACTACCAACTGCTGCAGAATCAGAATCACTGCCACTGACAGATTATAATCAATCGCAAGCTTTATGACATAACAAAATAAATCAAAAGAAAACGTTGAAAAGACAAATGAACTGCCACAAAGTTTGGAGCGTTTGCAGGGATGTGTCCATAAATTCTTCCTAGGAACAGCACCATCAACATGTCACCGAAAGTCCATTCATTTCCTATACAGCTGAGATACCAGGGAAACTCAGCCAACAACCATGACTTGTTTCCCTACTGATGTAATTTTGTTCTATGAATGTTGAAGTTGATTACAGTCATTCAAAGCTTCCCAGTTCTCTACTACTTGAAAGACTACAGTAAGTCTAAAAAATTATGCTTGGAGAACTGCTGCATCCATTGTTGTGGTCGATGGTAAACTAAATAGTAATTTAAATCAATGCTGCCTATTAGGTAGCTATGTTAATTCATCAAAACCATGTAATGAAAGGCAATACCAAAGCAGTGAAAAACACAATCTGCCTGTTCAAAAGTTGTAGTTACAGACCACTTCATAGATGCAATCAGAGCCTTTGGAACTGCCCACAGTCAGTAAGAACAGAGCAACCCATCAACCAAGTTGACTGCAGTGTGAGTGAAGATTAACCCGGCTTGACCAGGGTGTATTCAGGAACATCATTGTCCAAGATGACCCACCTTATCCTGTTCTGTGTCGCCAG
Organism: Anoplogaster cornuta; assembly: GCA_900683385.1. Lineage (NCBI taxonomy): Eukaryota > Metazoa > Chordata > Actinopteri > Trachichthyiformes > Anoplogasteridae > Anoplogaster > Anoplogaster cornuta. The sequence continues at coordinate 3,917 of CABFOP010100286.1, read as the reverse complement.
GTCCTTCTTCTCATCATCAGTGGTTTCTGGACAAAAGACGCTCTTATACAGACGAGTCATGATGTATTTCTCCACCTGGTCCATCACTCGTTCCACACTCTCTGAAGAGCCTGGTAAAAATGACAGTTGGCTTTAGTTCATTTGGAAAGGATTCTTCAGGCCATATTAGTTATGGCTATATTACGGTATCTGCAGGTTTCAGAAAGCCAAATTTAAGCCTTTTTAAGACACCAAAACAGCATGCAGAGTTGTGGAAAAAGATCTTGACAAATGAGTCCAAGATTAATTTGTGTGATATCAAGAAGAAACTGTGGAGAAAGAAGGCCAAGAAGAAGGCCAAGATCCACAGCATTATGTCTGTTTTATGTAATAAATCTGCAATCTGAATTGCCTCAAGTTTTTCTTATCTAATCTAAATCTACCCCCTCATCTGTGAAACATGGTGGAGGCATGGTGTTATGGCTTGGGCATGTATAGGTGCTACTGGAACTGGCTCACTTGTCTTCAATGATGATGTAACTGCTGACGGCAGCAGCAGAATGAATTCTGAAATGTACAGAAGCATCTTGTGTGCAAGTACAAGTAGCAGAATGAATTCTGAAATGTACAGAGGCATCTTGTGTGCAAGTACAAGTAGCAGAATGAATTCTGAAATGTACAGAGGCATCTTGTGTGCAAGTACAAGTAAATGCCTCCAAACTCATTGGACAGCACTTCATCTTGCAGCAAGACAATGATCTGAAACATACTGCCAGAGAAACTACAGTAGGGACTCATTCAGGGCCAAGACGTTCTTGACTGGCCAAGTCAATCTCCAGATTTAAATTCCATTGAAAATACATTTAATTTACTGAAGATGAAACTTAAGGCAAATAGACCTCAAAACAAACAATTGAAGATGGCTGCAGGCCTGGCAGAGCATCACCAGAGACATTTATAAATAGGGGGACTATGTATAAAAAACTCTTGTCAGTTGTGAAACCAATATTTATACAAATTAGTAGTTTAGGGGCACGGTGGCGCAGTGGTTTGCAATGCTGCCTCACAGCAAGAAGGTCCTGGGTTCGATTCCCGCCTGGGGCGCTGTTGACTCTGGGGTGCCCAGGTGGGCTATCTCCCGGGCCTTTCTGTGTGGAGTTTGCATGTTCTCCGCGGGGTCTCCTTCCACAGTGGGGACCCCCAATTAAAAACATGTGAAGATCGCTTCTCCTGTCCCGCCCCTGACCAGGATGCCAGATCTGGAGGTGTTGGTCCCCGGGCGCCTGTACTGGGCAGCTCTCTGCTCCTGGCTGCTCCTGGAGGGGCAGTGAAGAACCAGGATGGGCCACCCAACCTGCATGCGTGTGTGTTTGGCGGTCTCCACCCCCTGCATGCTGTGTGTGTGTGACTATAATGTGGACATTTAAGGGCCCTTCACATGATAAGAGGCAAAAACGCTCGCCGCTGCCATTCATTTCCTATGTGGCAAGCACCACCGCTGGAGCTCGGCGTTTTGCGCCCTTGCAAAATGCGCAGACGCTGGGAGACCACCTGGCGCTGCGCTCAAAGTTCAACTAAATTCAACTTTGACCTTTGCGACGCTGACCTCTGCGACGCGCAACCAATCACAACACAGTTTGATATAATAGGCGCAAAATAAAATGCTGAATGCTGCCATTTTAAAAGCTTGACAGTATGAATGCAATGAATGTAATGTCCTGGCGCTGACGCTGATCATGAGAAGGATCATGAGAAGCCCAACCTGGCGTTGACGTTGACGCCGACGCTTTGCGCGGATCATGTGTAGGCACCTTAAAGGTGATCTTCTTCTTCTTCTTCTTTAACCTGATATTTGTTTGATTTCAAATACAAACAGTTGGATTATAGAATTAAATTAAGAAAAAAATTCTCCAAACCACTTCACGTCAAATGTAAAATTCCCTGACTTTTCCATGACTAAAAAGTTGAATTTCCATGACCTATAAACATGACATGCAAAAAAATAATTTCAAACACACTTTTAGATTAGGGATCTCGGACTCTGGACCTCGAGACCCAGTCCTGCAGTCCAACCCTCCACCCACACCAGCTGATATCACTAACAAGTTACCTTAGGTGACATTTCAGGTGGTGTGTTGATGGCCGATTTGTTAACGAATCGTTCAAATCGATTCAGTTAAGTGAGTGAGTTGATTCGACTCACACACGCAATTGAATCTATTCAGCAACGGTTATAAGAGCGCCATGAAAAATAATTCATTTAAAAATTCACCAGTTAATGGTAATACGAGCAATTCTGAAAGTTCTTTGTTTACCTCATTAACTGCAACCGAAGAGTTGTGCCGCACGTTGCCGAAATGTGGACCGGTGTGGTAAATGTGGTGTCCAATATAGTTTGGTTACGGTGTTTCGGTACAAAACTCCATAGTGCGGCAAACCGCGGCCTCCTCGTTAAGGTAGATGTATTTCCTGAATCCTTTCCTCGGTTTTCAGCAACCAAAGAATGACAAATTACATCACGGAAGTTCACCGATGTGAAGACGAGTGTTGTAAATGTGGTGTCCAGAACTCTGCTCCGTTGTATCTTGGTTAGTGTTTTTTAGCGACAGAAGTCCTGTCCACCATGCTCCAGTGTTAATTACTCGACTCGACTCGACTCTGGTTTACTGCAATGGACGTTGGTAGGCAGGTACGGCCGGGTACGCCAGCAAAATGGATCATTGCAGCCAAAAATGGATCATTGCAGCCAAATGGATCATCTAATCATTTAATTCGAGCTGAAGGTAAAGTTAACAGACTGTCCAATCATTTCATTTGGTCCGAATGAAATGATTGGACGTATTTATTACAGTATTACAGCTGCTACAGACACCAGAATTTTTAAATTTTCCCCCCAGAGGACTTTATTGATTTCTGTCGGGATATAAAGACAATTTCTACTAATATAACTGAAAATGCTGCTCAGATTATTGCTCGTATTACCTTTAATTTATTAAACAAGATCTTAAACATTACAAAAACTGTTGTAAATGTAGGCTATATAGAATGTAATAGATCACTACATATATAGTATTGAAATTTCCGACTTCCCAGTAGAAATTGAACGCACCTCGTAAACGTTCACTCAGCTTTTCTCGGATTCTCGTTCACTGATCGATTCTGAGCGGGTTAATAGGAAGCAGTTCTGAACTGTTTCCGCCGGTTCATTGAACCGGGTTACTGATTCATTGAGTGAACCAGTCCCGTCTGATTCATCGAGTGAATCAGTGCTGTCTGATTCCTTGAGTGAATCAGTCCCATCTGATTCGTCGAGTGAATCAGTCCTGTCTCGATTCTTAGCAGGTTAGTGGGTTCGGCCGGTTAATTGATTCATGCGATCTGATGAACGAGAGACAGACTAGACTTCCGCATAATCGCCGGATCAAGGAGCCATATTGGATTGTGAGAAAGTAACAAAGTAAGTAATAATGTAGGATCTATTACATTATATATACATTTACATTTGGAAGAAATCAAAATAGTTGAACAGAAACTCCAGGAAACCCCCAAAACCGAGGATTATGCTCAGTTGAAAGAAAAGCTTAACACCTCAATTGACACCTTCAAAAACCAACTCAGTGACTACAAACGTAAGAAATATGAACGTGATATACAGGACTACAAAGAGGACAGAGTATATGAATGGCACAAGAAAGAAAAATCCCATATTCAAAGAAGGCAACGCAACATAACACGCAGACGTCCACAGAACAGCATGCGTTTCCGATCTGGATACTCTTCAGTGAGTGATGTCTCACCAACGATCGTTTGAACAGCTCAACATTGCTGGCCTCATTTGATGTAGAAAGCCTTTACACCTGCATCCCACAGAAATTGGTCTAGCCTCTGTGGCTAATTTTTTGAACCAACGTGACTCTCAAGCCCTACCTCCAAACGAG
>CABFOP010100284.1:0-10199 GCA_900683385.1 Anoplogaster cornuta | reverse complement strand
ATTGAGTGTTTTGAAATAACAAATCTGCTCCCAAAAATATGAATAATTTGAATAGTCTACAGACTACAGTTTTTAACTCAATCCAAAAATAAATGACAAAATTCACAAATAAAATGTGTATTTCAAATAGCCTACGTTTAATTAAAATACTGCATATCTGATACTGGCCAAATAACATCTTGTCAGTCACCAGTAGGCTAATTGCGGAACAGAAACGTAGTTGATATAAAGCAGGTTTCAAAGTATTGGTAGCAAATTATATTATAACCTGGAACTTTGTTTTGTCCTATAGGATTCAGTAAATTGACTCCCCTGACATTTATTACAATGGGTATCCGGTTACTTCACTGTTGCCGTTCCGGTCAATATGCGACGTGACGCGCCAACTCTGAAACACACAGAAAGGTCGCGGCTGATTCACTGCGAGTCTGGTCTGTACCCGCGGAGACAGAGTTGAGCAAACAGACTGTCTGGCTCTTCTGCCTTTCTCCTCCTCTTCCTCTCAGCTGAATCAAATCCAGTCTGGAGCCCAGAAGAGGCCTCTCCCTCCCGAGCTGAGTCTCAGTCTACTCAACTCACATTGCCCACTGTTCATTTGCAGAACAGATGTTATCCACCTCTTTAGATGGACATAAATTTGTCATATATCATAGTATGTGGTATTAAACTGATGTTAAGTTCTGGTCAAGATTATTGGCACCCTTGCATTTTATGCAGATTAGGTACAATATCTGCTGCAATAATTGGAAATTGAAACTTCACACCGTTTTATTTAGAAAACAATAAGAATACAAATATTAAAAAATCTATATTATGGGTTAGGGTTTTAGTTATAGTTTTCTGACATCCTCATATACGGCTCTTTTCTCTTCAATATTTTCATAGAGGACCACAAAATGGGAGTGGACTGTTGACAGGGGCTAAAAGTAAAAATGAGGGGGGGCGTTGTACATAATAAACATAACTTAAAACAAACATCAAGTCCAAGAACAGGACCTGAGGGGTGTTCCACAAAGCGAGCTTAGCCAGGCTTATTTCACTTAGTCTGGCTCATTTTCAGGTTTATTTGGTTCCACAAAGCAAGCTCAAAGAGACTGCCTTCTGTAAAAGTGCAGGGGACTGTCCCCTGTGCCCCCCCCATAAATGATGCCCCTGCTTTCAGGGACAGATCACACCCGCTGGTTGAGTGGTATAGGTTCTCAGGTGAAAGCATTCATTAGATCTGCAAATTACTAATGCCACATACAGTGGTGGAAGAAGTACTCAGATCCTTTACTTAAGTAATAGTACAGCAATGTAAAAATACTCCATTACAAGTAAAGTTCCTGCATGAAAAATCCTACTTAAGTAAAAGTACATAAGTATTAGCAGGGAAATGTACTTAAAGTATTAAAGTAAAATTAGTGGTTTGGTCCCTCTGACTATTTGGCGGAGCTGTTAACAACTCAGACGTCTGAAATGTGACCTCGACCTTTTGTAAGACGTCAAAAGCCAAAACATTGGAAACCACTGGTTTAATCTTTAACAATGTGTTGTATTTTAAAAGATTGGTAGATTATCCATTGGGTTAAATCTTCATCTGGAAAGTAACTAAAGCTGTCAGATAAATGTAGTGGAGTAGAAAGTACAATATTTCCCTCTGAAATGTAGTGGAGTGGAATTATACTCAAGTAAAGTACAAGTACCTCAAAATTGTACTTAAGTACAGTACTTGAGTAAATGTACTTTGTTACTTTCCACCACTGGCCACATATAGAAAACAGCACACACCACAGTAAAGCTCTCAGTCCCACAGATTGTCTGCATTGCCTGTTTTTTTGCAAGTTGTAGGCCCTACATTTAGTCTTGAGGTTTCTTATATGGCATGGTTTCATGTACAATATTTTTATCACAGCTTTTCAGTTCTTTAATATTGTTGGGATACCCGATATTTAATTAGGTCTACATTGTTAGTTTTAATACATTTCCATCCCTTTGTTTATGGCAGTGGTTTTTTTTGTAAATTCTTCATGTAATTCAACGAAAAGTCGCTGCTCAGTGGCCGTGAACATTGCGGCTCTATCTTTGGTGTGCTTTTGGTACATGGTGAATCGATCAGATCCATGATCGACCTCTCGGGCTGCGTAAGAAAGCACTGCACGCACAATTATCTGGATTGCTTGAACCTGGCTTGGATTAGCCAGATCACAGTAGCTTGAACTCGGTTTCGCAGAACCACTTTATCCCCGATTGACTTGTTAGGTTAACTCAAACCAGGCTTTCAAAATTAATATCTGCTTTTCCAAACCTGGTTTGTGGAACAGGTTGGTAGCAGGTAGACACTCAAACACGGGAGTCTTGTGCAAGATTAAGGGTTGCTTTATTGAATTCAGACAGCTGCATTACCAATAGAACTACAGCAAGGAAGTATTGGGAAACTGCAGAAAGGCAAACAATTGTAACACAGCCTAGATGTCAATCTAACCCCACAGCACCCAGCTTTACAACATCCCAACAGCGGCACTTTATTTGGATGGACACCATCTTGTTTGGCAGTTCAGTTCAATGTTATGTTAACTGTCAACAGCACTGACACATGGAGCATGTGTAGATTGTTTATTGAAAAGCCATATCCAAATAAAGTGTGAACTATTAAATAAAGTGAACTAAACAAGGGGGGAACTAACATCGCCAGTATCGGGTGATCAGTCTGCCAACGTGACAACGTGCATTTGAATTCAAACTGCAACAGCATCTATTTTTCAGAGACAAGTCAATATGACATCCAATAACTCTATTCAAAGGTTGTGTGTGCGTATTTAGACAGAACAATGCTCAAATTATTCCTACAGATACATTTGGGCTGTTCTGAAGAATGTCAACTCTTTGTAAACTCTCCCACACCAACTACTGGCATTTAAAGAAACAGTCCCCATACAAGTGCCTTTTCCTTCATTCATTCCCATCCTTCCTTCTGTCTTTACTCTGTTGCCACTGAAGGCACTTAATGTATCAGTCTTTCCTGACAGAGTTCACCACAGATATACCAACAATAACATTCACAAAGACACAGACAGACAAATACACACTAGCAGTGTTGAGATCTGACCTCACTTAAGCTCAGAGAACACAGTAGTAAGAAAAAGGAACATTTTCATTGCGAAGTGACATCACATAAAAGGCTTGGGGAAACTTGTGTTGATGTGGAGCAAAAGGTCTTTCTATGTGTGTCGTATTTCTATGTGTGTGTGCGTTTACATGCGTATGTGCACAGTCAAGTATGTTTTGTTGGTGAGATGTGAGTGTGTGTGACAGATGTGCTTTATAGTGCATAGGCAGATGTTATGTGTGTTCAGGTCATTCTTGTGTGCCTGTGGACTGTTTGTCATGTGAGTGCTTCAGGATATTTTGGTTTGTATTCTACCGAGCTGTCTAACTGCGACAAAGTGCCACCGCGGAGAAACGGACTTCGCCTTTCTCTCTTTCCATAAATGCACGGCACACAGTTGCTGCATCCTGGAGATGTACAGAAAGAAAAAGTTTGAAACTGATTAGAAATTATGTTATGTATGTGATGTCTACTGGTTGTGGATTGTCATTTCGAGTGTCAGACAGAACATAACTGGCAGCAAATAGGATAACTTTAATTCAGAGCACTGTCAAAATTCCCACAATCCACTACATTAAGATTTATTCTAAGCACTAATGAGTGTGACTGTACCAAGGCACTCAGTTACAGTCCCTCCCTGTCAGTTTCAGACTTTTAATATCCAGGTCCAGAAAATGACTAGTCAAGAGGTTGTAGCTTAACCAACCCAGGATTGAGGCTAAACGTTACAGAAGTGACCATAGTTGATAACTTTACCTTTATGAAGGACTCATCTTTGGTAGCTCCATGCTTCACTGGTCCATCCATTCTCCCATCTTAAAAACAAATGTCATATAAGATATTTAGACAGACACACAAACAGACACACACACACACGCATAATTATAACATACACTTACCCAGCTCGTAAAGTTGTCCATTTAGATTGACAAAGGCAATGAAGTGGAAGTTGACGTCATCTGCTTCTGGCTGAGAAAGTGAGATATTGGGAGTAAACGCATGAACGAGACTGACTGAATAGAAAAGACTTCTGTAAAGAAAAACATTGCAAAGCAAAATGTTGCCACCAGACTTATGCATAAACTCTCAACTCCAGGGCGTTAGACATGAGAAGTTGATAGTCTTGTGGCTAGGTATCTTACCCTACACTGGCCCTGTGCTGCCACATCATCATGAGCCTCTCGGATTGCCTGGGGGGGGGAAATTTTAATAAAATTCAGAAACATGCCAGTTTAACATAGTTTCATATTGCTACAACATGTGAAAGACTACATTATCCTACTCTTAAAAACTACATGTCAGAGCAGAAATGATTCTACTGGTCAACTGCCAATTGATAATGCATTCAAGAATATAAAAGGACAGATTTGAATGGGTTTCTCACGATATTATACCCAGAGCTTAACTATTACAGCTAAAAGCAGTTTTGAGCTGCCTTGATGTTATAACCATTTAACAGTGTCTGGCGCCCCCTGGTGGAAATAAAACGGTTATGCTGCCCTGAGAGACATTCTAGAACAGGGATATATATAGAACAGAGTATGCAGGTTTTCATTCCAACCAGACTACAGCAGGTGATTTCACTGATTAGTTCCTCCTCTGTAGTTCAGTATCTGGTTTCAGTTCATATCAGTTTTGCAGTCTTTCAGTTGATCATTCCTAAAAGTTTCAAATGGATAGACTAAAACTACCCAACTCTCATAGGATAATTCATTTGAAACATGGTGTGAAACTTTAGTTTTGGTGTGGATCAGGGGCCAATCCATTGCCTCTGAACATAGGCTAGTTTAATTGGTACCATACATAACTATATTTTTCATGCAGCATCAATGCAGTTTGTTTTATTTCTCCAAAAATGTTAATGTTTGGGTACGTAATAACTACCCACACATCCAATTTCCCCTCTGCTGATCAAATCCCTGATAGTGCTTTATCTCACTGACACAACCACACACTACACCTGCATAAAATATGTACAAATTGCATCTTAATAGTTTTGTTTTATAGAAATTAATAGTCTGCAGACGTGAACACAGAAACCGCTTAAACAGTGTATGTCTTACTTGGTTTTTCTCCAGATGTTTGGCACGCTCATCAGAGGCCATGTCAGCAGTCTCATCTAGAAACTTCTTCAGAGCAGAGTCACTGTCTAACAGGACAGAGAGTGGCAATATTAACAATAGTCAATTACCAATACATAGATCACAGATACATTAAAAGCAACAAATGTGAAAATTTGAGTCAGTCCACTTATCTGAAAGTCTCCTCCCCATTCACATCCAAAACCCCACCAAACAACCACAGCATACGCCAATTCTCCGAACATGCCTCTCTGTTAAATGGGCATTAAAAATCGTACTCATTCCACCTTTAAAGGTAGGGTATGTGATTTTGTGAGTGTTTTGGTTTACTTTTGTTTACCTCGGTAGCAGCGAGCAAACAATGGAGAATTACATCGTACGTTGCCGAAATGTGGACTGGTGTGGGAAATGTGGTGTCCAGAAGTCCGACTGCTCATTGTAGCTCGGTTACGGTGTTTTCCTCCCGAAAAAGGTCCCTGTGTTTATCCCTGTAGCAGCAGCGGTCTGGTTTCCTGGTGGTTTGGGAATGCAAGTCGGCAGGCAGGTACGCCATCCAATCATTTCATTCCACCCAAATGGGCCAGCTAATCATTTAATTCGATCTGAAGGTCAAGTTAACAGGCATGTAGTCCGTCCAATCATTTCATTCGGACCGCATGAAACAATTGGACAGACTTATTACAGTATTACGGCTGCTACAGAGACCGGATTTCTTTCAATTTTTCTTTCAGAGGACTTGATTTATTGATTTCTGTCGGGATATAAAGACAATTTCAACTAATATAACCGAAAATGCTGCTCAAAACATCGTACACCCTACATTTAATTGTGACCAGTACGCATTTTATCTTCACTCACCAAACTCCATTTTGCTTTTATTGTTGGCCACAGTATGCAGCAGGGCAACAGTGCCACAGGAATTGACCACCGTCTGTTTGATGAAGTAAATCTTTGAATCCCCGGCGACCTTGTCTGCCTGCTGCTGCCTGAAAGACTCATGCTGCCATGCACACAGACAGACAGACAGACAGACAAAGAGGTGCTGTCATTGTGTGGTCTTTGTCGTCATCTGCCCATGTGCACATGGATTAACAAGCATACAATTGGTAACAGTACAAAAAAATGCCCGAGTGTGTTTCAGTTCATTCTGCCGTAGTGGCACTCATCAGATGTTGTGGGTCTGGTTTATTGGATCACAATGTGAGAAAAATCCAATCTGGGAATGTTCAAGCCTGCTAGGTTTATGTGTCTAGGTTGTGATCGGCGATGGAAGCGGCATCGGTTTGTTCGTTCATCCATCTCGCCATCGCTCCTCCCTTCCTGCCCCTCCAGCCCTGTCTCCTCACCCCACCCCGCCAGACAAGCTATCATATGTTCACCCCTCCCTCAGCACTTCCCGGATGAAGCCGTCCACCCCCATTATACCTGTTGAGTCAGAGGGAAGAGCAGCATCATGGCACAGCACGGGGTGGGTACGGATGATAACGCCTCGCCCTCCAGCCCCAGCACATCCACAAAACGCCAGCTTCCGCCCACGCCTAACTTACTCAACATCTGAAATAAACACATGCAGACAGACAAGATTTATTTCAAATGCTAAAACAGTGGGCACAGGATCTACAGTAGTCCTTTAGCTGAGTCTTTTAAAAGATGCTGCGTTGTGGTGGTCAGATGGTCAGACCACACCCTTCAACCCAGACACCAGGCAGAGGCCATGTGAGGGATGCTGCCTATGACTACAAACTTAATTTGTAGTCATAACGTCACCATCTCCAGCTTCGTTTCATTTCCAATTCTACTCCATTAGTTTTTTTGTTTTTTTTTCAAAATGCCCCTGTTGCCTTATTAATATTGTAGTTGCGTTTTAACGTCCATTTCAAACACGCTAAATCAACCGTTAACGGGTTTATTGTCATGGAAACGGTTCAACGTACCTGTCAGTAGATTCAAATTATTTATTTAAAAAAAAAAAAAAATGTCGCCGTGACTCAGCGTCTACCGTTAACGTTACCCACCTTGTTGAGCATCTGAAACGACATAAACACACAGACAGAATATGAGTTTGTTGCTTCTTGTGGTATGAAAAGAGTCAGAGTAAAGGAAACGTCGTGGTTCTCCCACCTCGGGGTTGATCTCCATCGGGGTCCACTCCATTTTCCCGGTGTTTTTTCAGACGGTTTCACAGTTGAGGCACAATTCTTCTTCTTCTCCTCTGTCTGTTTCGCGGTCTCTGTAGATGTCAGTTGAGAATAGGAGCATGCACGCGCTTGATATGCTGCCGGTCATACCACTACCGGTAGACAGAGGGGGGTGCGTGGGGTGGGTCGAGACCAAATAACTACTGGTGTACAAAACTAACATGGTCCTCGACAAATATTTTAAAGATTTGACATTTAATTTTTACTTACTGCCAGTTCGGTTATACGGTGAAACTGCGAAACTGCGAAAAAAAAAAAGCTTTCTAAAAAGTAGACTTAGGTCCTTCTGGAAATGTTGCACTTGATAGTGTGTGACGTATGTACCCCAAAAACATTGTGGTACTCAGTAGTGGATTTATAAGTGGGCTTGTTGTATTTTATGGAATGTTTGTTGACAATATGGTTTTGCTGCAGGACTTCTTGTGGTATATATTGTTTGACATGACATATGAAAGTTTTGCTGTAATATGTGTATATAGCCTGGTATTCTTCTAAAATGTATTATAGGATCACTTATGTATTTTGTCATAAGGGATCCACTGCTGCTAGTGTTTGTTGCTAGCAATATTACCTCTGCCTCCAAGCCTTACATGTAGACTTTTCTCTGTCCTTTACTTCTCCATTCATGCTGATTGGCAACTTTATTAGCCCAATCATCATCATCATCATCATCATCATCATCATCATCATCATCATCCCTAGATTGGTCTGAATCACATGGAGGAGGAAAACATGTGGAATCTACATGCATCCATTAAGATCCATTAAGAAATCAATCTTGTATAATATGCTGTTGTTGACTACATATATGGTCAACTTGGACCAGACTGGAGGGTAGAAGTGGTCTTACCTCAGTGGGAGGACATTTTCTGCATCATTCTGGATCTAGGTAGGAATAGTTAATTTTTTGATTATCTGTGCCTTATTGAAAGTGTTCATGTTTACCCAAATACTACAGAGCAAAGCAGCTTTGACACATTTTATTTGATGTGATTTATTGTACTGTTAACATACTGATCATTCAAAAGCTTTGTGTAGTGACAATGCATAAAATCCTGCAGATTTCCCTCTGAGTGAAAAATGCACATCCTACCTAATTTCTTTCACGTTATACTCTAACTTCACCATCTTGTAAATATTCCAACTTTATTGAGTGATGTGGACAGAGGATATTTCCCTGCTTAATGGGAATTATTGTACTGTTCAGCAACTGCATTGTTGTGGATGGTGACAATGAGTGGGTTGGGCGTAGCCAAGATGTCCTTGGCTGTGCTGTTATGGAGTTGAGAGGGCGACCCCTAGTGCTGCTAAGTGGAATAGAGTGCTGCTCCATCAAAATTGTTGGACAATGAGTATTAAATTAAACTATTTCATTCAGGGTCAAAAGGGTGCATGTCTGTTACTGCTCTTATTACATGCTAATTTAGCCATTCCCCGGTTTGAATCTGCTCATGTTCTATCAGTCGGTGGTGGCAGGTGCCCTTTTCTTTGTGGTTGTGTGCTGGGGCAGCAGCATAGAAGTTGCAGACACCAACAGGATAGACAAACTGCTGATGAAGGCGTGCTCTGTCCTGGGGGCCAGCCTGGACCCAGTGAGGCCGAGAGGAGAATGTTGGTCAAACTGCTGCGGCCATCATGGACAACGTCTCTCACCCACTTCACAACACACGACATCGGAGGTCCTTCTTGCCCACCGCCATCAGACTATACAACTCATCCCTGGACTAACCATCAACAACCACCCCCACCGCCCACACACACACACATGTACACATACATTCCACACAAAAACAAATGTACTCCCTCTTTTTCTTCATCTTTAACAATTTCATAAATTAATATTTCATTTGTTTTCAACTGTCAACAAAACATAACCCTATAATATATACACCGATCAGCCACAAGACTAAAACCACTGACAGGTGAAGTGAATAACATTGATTATCTCGTTACAATGGCACCTATCAAGGGGTGGGAGATATTGGGAAGCAAGTGAACAGTCAGTTCTTGAAGTGTAAGGATCTGAGTGGCTTTGACGAGGGCCAAATTGTGATGGCTAGACGACTGGGTCAGAGCATCTCCAGAACGGCAGGTCTTGTGGGGTGTTCCCGGTATGCAGTGGTTAGTACTGTACCTACCAAAAGTGGTCCAAGGAAGGACAACCGGTGAACCGGTGACAGGGTCACGGGGGTGGCCTGGTCGGATGAATCACGTTCTCTTTTACATCATGTGGATGAACGGCTGCGTGTGCGTCGTTTACCTGGGGAAGAGACGGCATCAGGATGCATTATGGGAAGAAGGCAAGCCGGCGGAGGCAGTGTGATGCTCTGGGTAATGTCCTGCTGGGAAACCATTGGGTCCTGGTATTCATGTGGATGTTACTTTGACACGGACCACCTACCTAAACATTGATGCAGACCAACTACACCCCTTCATGGCAACGGTATTCCCTAATTTGTGGGTTGTAATAGGACAGGAGACTTTTGTGACAATGTTGAGTTAGTGTTGTTAGTGTTGAGATAGTGGTGATATCGGTTTGGGATGGAGCCACAGAGAAATCGCAGATTTTCCCCAGTATGGGAATACTTTGATTTAATTTCTCCCAATAAGGTAAGTCTATGCATAGTAATGATTATCATGCCATAACTAGATACAGCTATCATGTCTACATTGAATTACTTTCCTTTTCAACAATGTATTTTATTTTTAAGGTGAAGTGCTTGTTGTGCACCAAGGAATTGAATTGCAATAATAACACTTCAGGTATGCTTGGGCATTACCGTGCCTTGCATGAGTCCAGGGAGGACAATGCCATTCCAATCATTGAAGGCA